>CAUYRT010027485.1:0-52525 GCA_963574885.1 Lepilemur ruficaudatus | reverse complement strand
CGTGGACGACTTGTTGCCGCATGAACGGCTCTTATAAAAACCTCCCTTCCACACTGTCCGGGGTCCCTGCCCAACAAAGAGGCCACTGCGTTGGTGCTCTGGGGCTCAGACCCTAGCTTGAGCTAGTCAATAAACTCCTCTTGCCGATTGCAGCCTCGGAGTCTCTGGTCTCTCTGTTGGGTGGTACTGCGAATCCCGATCCAACAATAGTATGTAGTTCATGTTGAATATATAAAATAAATTCAAGGAAAATATCATAGTGAGAAGGTGAGTCATCATAGAATCGTCAAAGTAATCCCAGGATGAGCTTCATGGAATAGATAACCTTTAGCTGAGCCATGAAAGATCTGAAAAAAATATGTAAAAGAGAATAAAATAAGATTTCTTAATTAAAACTATGCATAAGTTACTGAAGATGTATAAATTAATTTGATATCATTTAGTAATAATTACCTCTTTTATTATGTCTTTATAAGTTTTTATAATATAGATATTACAAATAAAATCAATAGCTATATTACATTTAGATTTATTTAAAAGCTACCATAATATGTTTTCAAAGTCAGAGGAAATATTAATTTTAAGGATAGAATTTGTCAAGGTTTAGGAAATGTAAAATACATGCAAAATTAAACCTAACATGAAAAAAGTAACGTTGTTAGGTTCTTGGATCATCAGGCTAGTCTAGTCAATTTTATTATGTATGTTTTATTAGTTGTTAGAGTAATACACATGAGGCAATACAGATGAATGAGGTAAACTATCTTGGCCTTTTGAATAAAAAGCCCAAAATACATGTCCTGTTGATGGAGCCCCTTGTATGCTAACTTTATAAAGAAAAGAATGCATCCACCTTACCTGTCAATTACTTTACTTAAATATTCTTTAAGCAAACTCCATTTTACACCCAAATGCTTTACTGAGGTTGATTATGGATTTTGAATAATTTGTGCTATTTCCTAAAGTCTCATCTTCACCGTTTCCACTGCCCAGATTGCTCAGATATCGAGATTTGTTAAAAAATTACTCATCCCACATTGCCAAAATAGAAGCATCGCTTTTATTGTTCACATTATTTTTTCATGTACACTATAAATCTGGGAGGGCTAGGTTTTATTTTATCAATAAACTAAATTTTCTCAGAGTTTTCTTTGTTTTGGAGTTAGGAATTCCTATTTAGAGAGGTTGAACTATATTCATCACAATTTATGTAAAACTCCTGAAAGTTTCATTAGGAGCTCTGCTCTGTGTATTTGTTTCACTTTCCAGGAAAAGAAAAAAAAATAAGGTAATAAAGTCAAATTTTGAAATAAGATTTGGATTAATGAAAGAAACTAGTTTTGAAAAAGTCACAAAAATCTCTGAAACATAAATGCAAAAAATAAATCACATCACTCTCCTCGTTAAAAAGTAAGTCTTGATGGCATTCCTGAGTGAAACTTTTCTCAGTGTTCTGTGCCCCTACATATTTAAAATTGTCCCTGGGTTCTTCTCCAGTAATGCATGTGTTTAAAGATCATTATTTTAAACAGTTATATTAGGTATAGTAGTTTTATAAGTCTGCATTTGAGCATTGTATGGAGCATCACTTCAAATTATGGCCCAAAAAAAACTCTGGAGTCAGGGGTGGTAATTTATTCAGATTTTTGAAGATTTGATTCCTTAGAAAATTGTGATTATTTTCATAAGAAGATCCCAAATTTAAAATGTATGTAAATAGTATATCAAAATATATCTAAGGAAATTAGAATATCTAGAATGTCCTGTTCATGAAAAGATGCTACCAAAAGAAAACACTCAGAAATATTGCACATTTGTGTTCAATTTTGTGCTTTATAGGCAATTTATAGCCTTACTAGTTTACCTCTGACGAAGAATAAATTACTTCTCTCTTTTATAAAACTCAATAATATGAATCACCTCCAACAGACAAATCAATATTCTTTGAAAAGTTTATTTTATACTTTTGTTTGAAACTCTTAAAAGTTGGTTATTGATTTAGACTTAATTTGACTCTCATATATCCATAATTACAATACTCTATTCTAATGGAAAAAAGGGAATCAGATAACTAATTGAAACCTAAAAAAAAAAGAAAGTATCTTCTTTATCCATCTGTCAGTAGGCATGAAAGCACTTTTAGCTCCAAGGCATTAAACATTTTAGTAGTGGCCTGGGGTGGGAGTTTCTTCAAGACAAGAGTACAATAGTCCCCTCTCTTATCTGTGGTTTCACTTTCCATGGTTTCAGTTACCTGAGGTCAACTGAAGTTTGAAAATGGAAATGGAAAATTCCAAAATTAAGCAATTCATAAGTTTTAGATTGTGTACCATTCTGAGTAGTGTGATGAATCTAGTGCGATGTTCTCAGACTTGCAGCATTCCTTTGCTCAGGGTATTCATGCTGTATAAGCTACCCACCCATTAGTTTCTTAGTAGCCTGCTGGGTTATCAGATCAATTGTCACAGTATCACAATGCTTGTTTTCAAGTAATCCTTATTTTATTAATAATTGGCCCCAAAGTGCAAGGGTATGATGCTGGCAATTCAGATATGCCAATGAGAAGCTATAGTGTGTTTTTTTTAAAAGTGAAAATGTGAAAGTTTTTGACTTAATAAGGAAATTAAAAAATTTTATGCTGAAGTTGCTGAGATCTAAGGTAAGCACGAATCTTCTATCTGTGAAATTATGAGGATGAAAAAAGAAATTTATACTAGCTTTACTGTTGTAACTCAAGCTGCAAAAATTATGGCAAAATGCATGATAAGTGTTTAGTTAAGATGGAAAAGGCATTAAATCTGCAGGTGGGAGACATGAACAGAAATGTGGTCTCACTGATGCCAATCAGATTCCATACTATTCCTGGTTTCAGGCATCCACTGGGGGGCTTGGAATGTGTGTCCCCTTTGGCCAGATCACTGTAATGAGAAGAGGGTATCAAGGTTGTTCTGTATAATAAGGAAGATAACTCAAGAGATCAAAGATCAAAGAATTATAGATGATTATACATTCGAATCAATAGTACCTTGAGCATACTACAAGACAACCTTGGTTTCTCAAATTCACAGTTCATGACTTCACGTGTTCACTAAACATAGTGACAAACCTTAGTTTCATTCCAGCATGGCTGTATGTATTTGAATTAAAAAAAAAAAATTAAGGTGCCCACTTCCCTTAATATATGAGAAGCAGGGTGAGGAGAGCAATATGTGCTTCTATGCTACTAGAATGTTTATGTCAATAAACATTGAATCATTTTTATTATTTAGCAGTGTAGGTGATTTTAGTGCTTAACACTTTATATATGAGTAAGAATCTCCTTAAGGGAAAACAGGAGGTTCTTAATGAGGGAAGCATATTTGAGGCAAAGGGAATAGTCACAACGAATGCATGCTACATACAAATATATGTGAAAGTGGAGATTATGAGCAAGAACAAAGTGTTCATATTTCTCAGCAATGTGCTGTTGTCTTCCATAAATAATTTTATTTTGAAAATAGTACTCTGTGTAAACAAGATATTTTGGGCATTTGAATTTTATGAACTTCTAAAAGGATTTCCCATAATTTCCCATTGTGATAGCCTGAGTTGAGTAGGGATAATTTGAATCATGGGTCGACATCATGAGTACTCTGGGAACCCAGATGAAATTGAGCAGATGAAAGAAAAATGGATGGTAGGTATAAGAGTCAAAAAGGAAGGTAAAAAACATCAAATCATATGCTTTCCTGTATTCCTTGCACCTTGCTGGCATGTTACAAGCCATTCTAACATTTCGTGATGTTTGATTTAGAAGATAGAAAGAAGTATGGAATGTTGCCAAATGTCTGAATCAGAAGGAATAGTTGAAAAGTTTATGACAGCTTATTTTAATGGAATTTCACTTCAACAATTCATGCTATTCTAATGTCTTCTAATACAGTATCCAATTGAACAAATGTATCAGTAATTGGCTTTACCTTTTTCCCAATTACAAAATGACTAGAAGGCTAGAAAAGTGTGTCAAAACTCTAGTATCTGTTCACCTACCTAAATAGTATTTAATGAGCATCAGCTATATACTAAGGCTTTGATAAGCAGTGGAGAAATCAATGTAATCAAAGTTAGGCAAAACGTCCTCTCTTATGGACCATAAACATTAGACTAAATGACAATTATTTATAAAATAACAAAATTAGAACTGCCATTATGATTAATATTTATAAGCTATTATGAGCTTGTATTGAGGGAGGGCATTTCTATTTAAAAAAAAGCAAAGAAAGTTGAAAAATGAATAGAAGTTAACGTTATGAAGTATGAAGAGAAGAGTATTACTGAGAGAGGGGGCAAACAAACCTTGTGTAAAAGATCTTTATGAAAAGAAATATAGACAGAATAATGGACTGAAATGATGCCCTGTGGTAGGAAAACAAGCCAGTGAAGGGAGTTGTATGTGATAACAAGTCAGTAATCAGGCAAGTATCAGACAGTGCAAGTTCTTGAAGGGGGATAAAAAGTTTTGTTTTCATGTTAATAAGATGAACAGATATATTGCAATTTCATGTATTGTGATGAACAGATTGGTAGAGAACCTAAATTGCCATATAAAGATGGATGGAAGGCTCTTGAGTGGTCCAGGTAAGAGATAGTGGTGTCTTGATCCAGAGTGATATTTGTAGAGGTAAAGAGAAGTGGATAAATTAAAAACACATTTATAGATAGAGCTGAAACCCATTCTACTAAGTAAAGTACCCCAAGAATGGATAAACAAGCACCACATGTACTCACCAGCAAATTGGTTTCACTGATCAACACCTAAGTGGACATATAGGAACAACATTTATCAGGCATTGGGCAAACAGGAGGGGGTAGGAGGGGACGGGTATATACATACATAATACATAATGAATGAGATGTGCACCATGTGGGGGATGGACACACTTGAAGCTCTGTCTCCGGGGGGGGGGGAGAAGGGCGGGAAAGGCAACAAACATAATCTAAACATTTGTACCCTATAATATGCTGAAATAAAAAAAAAACACATTTAGATTGGAAAATTGCCAGGATTTGAATTAAAAATCGATTATAGGAATGGGAAGTGAAGTATCAATGAGAGAAGTCAGAATTGTTTAATAAACTGAGTAATAATACCGTTCTTTAAGGTAAGGGGCATAGGAAAAAGAGCAAGTTTAGAAGGCATGGAGTGCCCATCCTGACTTCTGTACAGGAAATGTTGAATATGAGGTAAGTTTGAGATATTAAAATGATGTCGACTGTGGTAGCCAGCCTCTAAGATGGCCTCCAGTTATTCTCCGAAATGGAATCCACATTGTACCGGAATTGTTCTGTGCAACTAATAACATATGGTAAAAGTGAGAGTATGTTACTTCCAAGATGAGGTTGTAAAAACTGCAGCTTCTTCACGCTCTCTCTCTCTCTCTCTCTCTCTCTCTCTCTCTCTCTCTCTCTCTCTCTCTCATACACACACACATACACACACACGCAGTCGAATCATGAGGACCACGCTGTGAAGCACTGATATTTTCAGTCAAAATCCAGTGAGGGTCTGAGGCTTGTCAACATGTGTGAACTTAGAAACAGGTCCTTCCCCAGAACAGATCCTCCCTCCATGGAGCTTTCAGAGGAGATTCCAGCCCAGTTAACAGTTTGACTGCAACTTGATGAGTGACTTTCAGCCAGAAGCACCCAGCTAAGAAGACCGTGGATTCCTGACCACGTAAGTTGCCAGATACTAAATGTTTGTGATCATTTGTTATACAATAGAAGGAATCAAACGTATGGACATTAATAGACTCATCTATGAAAAAAGGGTATTTGTTTTGTTCATTGTTATACCTCCAGAATCAGGAAGGAGGCTGGTAGATTAAACATTTGTGTAGGTAATAACTTTATAGCTGTATGTGAGTGGCATTTTCTAGAGGCATAGAACAAGAAGAGGAGAGAGCTAAAGACTAAGTTGTAGTATTCAGATATTTGATGATCAAGTGGAGAAAGACAGGTGTGCAAATGAAATTGAGAAGAAACAGCCAGAGGTTGAGGGTAAATTAGAGGATTGTTGTGACATAACATTAAAGGGAAAACATATTCAGAGAATGATTGAGTGGTAAACAGTATCAAGTATTCCTCAGAAGTCTACTAAAATGAGAACTGAAGTGTGCCCATTGTATTTAAAAATATGGAGCCACTGGTAACATTAGAGACAGATTTTCTGGGGCTGGAATTCAGCCTGAAATAGGTGGATTAAGATGTAGTGGAAGTTAAGGGAATGCATATATTATATTACATTATACTACCTGACATATTATGCTACAAGTATAGGTAGATACTTCAAAATACTTGAAGGTGAAGAAGAGGAGACATTTGTTGGATACTTATGATTTACTGAGAGAAAATGTTAGGATCGTAGTCTGTTTTGGCAGATACAGGAAGTCAAAAAGTGTTTGGATTTGTTTAGTTTGACATACTGATTCATTATTCAAGTAGCAAGATCAAGTAGAAAGTTTGATGAATCTGAAACTCACAATACAAGCTGGGAATGTTAATATAAGAATCTGCAGCAAATGAACATTAATTTGAATCATGGAACTTGTGAAGTTATCCTAGAAAGTAAGTTTAGATAGAAGAAAATTATAATAAAGGTTGATAGATCAAGTCCTGGGCCACTACAATGTCTGGAGTAGGGGGGTTTCTCAACAAAAGGCTATAAGGAGAGAATTTAGGGTATTTATAAATTTAAACAGGCAAAATGTTACATTTGTACTTTTACAAACTGTTAACCGTGATGTAGCAATTTCTGCAAATATGGTTAGTGGCAAAGATTATAGTAATGCTAGCAGTTCTGACATTTTTATCAATAGAAATTACTGATAACTTCATATCACATTACTGTTCTTAGCATCATTACATGTTGTTTATGCTTATCACAAGTTCAAAATAGTTAATAGACTCACTGGTATATATTTTATTTAATACATTCCTAAAGAAGCATATATACTAGCACACCTAAAGTTAAAAAGTATATATTTGATAATCAATTTTGATGTGAATTGTTTCCTTTATAATCTTATGCATTTTATGTTTTTAAAGATATTATTCTACAGAAATCCACAAATTTCACTAGGTTTCCTGAAAGCACCATGGTACAAAAGAAGAGAATAACCTCTGGGAGGCACAGTTAGTAGAGTAATAATAAAACCAGCTGAATGCAATATTCTGGAAGCCAAGTGGAAAAATTATTTCAAGAAAGGAATTGTTGGCTATATCAAATACTGCTGAGAGTTAACAGTTGGAAGTAGTCTGAAATTGATTATTGGTCTTGGCAATATACAATTTCTTGATGAGAACAGTTTCAGTGACCTGCCTGGCTGGCTCCAAAGCCTGACTGGAGTGAGTTGAAGTGAGAATGGTTGCTAAAGTGTAGAGAGTGCATACAGCAAACTCATTCACAGGGTTTGGTTTTGAAGGGCAGCAGAGATATGGGGCCATAGTGGGCGGGGAAGTCAAGCATCAGGCTCTTTTTTCATGTGTTTATTAGAATTAAAACTCTTACGAGAGAGAGAGATAGAGAGAGAGAGGGAGAAAGAGAGTGTTGAGGGGGTACAAGACAGATAGGATTTTCACAGGAACAAGGTCCTTGACTAGGCAAGAGTATAAAGAATACAGTTCTAAGGGGAGGGGTTGGTCTTAGAATAAATCTATTTTAACATGAAAACAGGTTTCAGTTTATATCTAATGGTAGAGATAGGTTGATATGGAGTAAATACTGGACATTTTTGTTCCTATTTACTTTGAAATAATAAGGATATCTGGCTATGAGGACAGATTGCTATGCAGCAAGCTTCTAAAGATAATTTGAGAGTGAATGACTAGGGAAATGTAGGATAACTATGCAGTGCTATGGGTCAACTTGTATTTTACATTAAAAAATTAAAGTGAAAACAAACACCATGTTTATATAATTCTCTACAGATAGGATCGGCTACCTGGGTTTCAGTTGGGATTCAGGTGGGCTGAGATTTAACCAGGAATGTAGCACTGAGGAAAAAAAGGGACCAAGAAGTTCATGGTGTGTACAATAATGTAACAATAATGAATCAGGGATTTATGCTGGATTAAAAGCCAAATAAGGACATAAGAAAGGTAAGGAAAGTAATAGATAATGCATGTGTCAGTAATAGAGAACTGGACTAAATCAATAGATTGACAAACCACTGAGACAAAAATGGATTGGCCTTGATTATTAGATAGAATGAGCTGGAAGGATTGAAAGTCATGATGATAGAGTGGGATTCTTAAAATCAAGATATTGGAAGGCTGCTGTTACTGGTAATGCTGGAGTCTGGGCTATGATTATTAGAATGAGTAACTGAATTGGGGTAAAGAAAATAATTATTGAAAGTAAGGTGGTTAAATCCAGAGTGTAGGATTTAATCATTTTCACGGGGATTGGAGTCACTAATAATATCAAGGAAAAAAGGGTCAAAATTTAGGAATTTTGCTAAAAAAAACTGAGTTATACAGGGTAGAGTACAGGGCTCTGGAGTCAGACTGGTATGGCATATCGCACTCAAAATTAAATCATAAGAAAGGCTTAGATAAAGAGTAGTGATTTGGGAGGCCTAGATTTATCACAAGAACACAGAAACGTAAGGTACAAAGCAGTTATCCCTGCTAATCTCTTAGGTTATGAGCTATTAGTTCTAGCTCTTGCCCCCTCTCTGGATTTTTCTTGGTAATTTTAAGGTAGTGTTATGGCAAGGAGGTGGTAGATTATATAAAGTCCTGTAGACCTCCCTAATGATCTTACTGTGAGCGCTGCTAAGGCCACTGGGGAGGAGTGGTCCACTTTGAAATAGATACCACAACAGCCTTCTCAAGGAGAATATTTTTTTTTCCTTTCAATTTAGTCACTTTTCCAGCTGAAGAAAGGACAGTGAGTGGTGATGTGTCCATGCAGGAAACGTATAGGACAGCTAGACATTTATTTAAATGAAGAACAAACATCTCTGAGGAATTTGCCACTAATTGAGGTATATGAAGTTCAGAACTGCTCTTCCTCCTGTCTCCTTTGCAGTCTGCAGCTCCATTGCCTCAATATTATTTAATATGTATTACTTTTTGAACTTTTACCCTTATTAGTCCAATGGTACTGAAAACCAAACCTTTGTATTATAGTGAAAATATCTGGGATCAAAATGTAAATTACATGCAATTCAAAAATTGTTTCTACTGTTATGGTTTCATAAAAATGGGAGCATACTATTGACAACGTTTCAAAAATTATTACAATCATGTTTTTACTTAAATGAATAACAGTAAAGATGAATATATTGAAGAGTTCTACTGTTCATATATTTTAATCAAATTATTTATTTTAAATGATATATGATTGAAATTTGTAGGACATGCCACCAAGCTAGCTTTGGTTTAATGTGTTACTACTTTGTTTTCCTGTTATATACTTGCTTTGATTTATTTATAAATCTAATGTGACATTTTTATTTTGTTTGGTCAGAGGCTCAAACAATTTTTTTTAATAACAACATTTTACCTTGTTTAATCTGACCTACGTTTTACCTGGATATTTAGATATTTATCAAAGATTTTTATTAGGCAGAAAGTAAATTAAATGTGTGAAATAAATATGCAATGTTTGTGAGTAGTGTTTGCTCTGAATACATTTTGAAAATTTAGTGAAAAAATTTCAGTCAACTGAAAAAAAAGACATGATTTTTAAATTTCTGAGTTATTTAGTTTTAATATTATCATTGTTTACCAAAGGCATTTTTATCAAACTATGTATTTTAAAAGCTTTCTAACAGTTTTACACTATTTTTTTCTTCTAAAGTGAGTAAAGGGAGTGTTACTATTATGTTACCTTAGGTGATTTACTGTAAATTTGTATTGGTCAGCATTCTCCAACATCAGGTCCATCCTCTTGAAGGACTGTTATCCTGGTTCTTTGGCTCCTTACTTGGAAGAATCACAAACAGGAGCCACCCAGTGAGAGGGAGTGATGGCAGGCAGGAAGCAATTCTACACAAATAGCTTTTATTGCAGAAAAGAAGGAAGCTATACAAAGCAAGAATGCATTCCAGAGAGACGAATGAAAGGGTCAGTTTCCATGAATAGAGAAAGACGTTGAGGACTCCCAGGTGGTTTCCTTTTATTGCCCTGGGGGCCAGGGCTTACAGGAGCTGTGGGAAGTTACCAGATGATTGATATACTTAATTGTCAGGAGTTCTGCATTTTCCTGCAGTCCCTTCCCTTGATTGGCCACTGGCTTCTCTGCCCCTAGGAACCACCCTCCTGGCCTGTATCTGCGGCCTGCATATTTGGTCCCCACCTAACATCCAAGAAAGACAGAACCAATAGGGTATATGAAAGCAGATTTATTAGGGAGGATTGGAGCACAAGATCACAGAGGTGGAGAAGTCGCACGATACTAGCTGGAGAGCCAGTGAAGTTAGTAACCTGCCTCAGTCTGGAAGCCTCAGAACCAGGGAAGCCAACAGTACAGCCCCCAGTCAGAGACCAAAAACCTGAGAGCCCCTGGGAGGCCACAGTGCAAGTCCCAGAGCCCAAAAGTTGAAGAACCTCCTAGAGTATGATGTCCAAGGGCAGGAGGAGGAAAAGGCATCCAGTTTTAGAAGAAGGAGAAATGGCAGACAGAGAGAGAATCTCTCTTCTTATGCCTGTTTGTCCCAGCCAGGCTCTGAAGTCAACTGGGGGAACCATCTTGAGGGGGATCTTGCTCCCTCAGTCCACTGAGTGATGCAACAATCTCCTCTGGAAACACTCTCACAAGACACATCCAGAAACAATGCTTCACCAGACATCTAGGCATCCTTCAATCCAGCCAAGTAGACACCTAAAACTATCACAGTGTTTATCATAACCAACCTATTACTTAGGACATCAGGTAAAATAACATAATTCCTCCCATATTACAAGTTTATAATGTAGCTTAGTCTTATAGTCCATGTATGTTGCATATCATTTAAAATACTTTTAATTGAGAAAGGATACTAATGCAAAGTTCACATTTTTAATAGCTAAAACTTTCCAATGATTTTGCAGTCTTATATTGAGAATTTTGCCTTTCTCTAGATTTCTTTAGCTGATAGATAAATATGTCAGGCATTGCATTAGTCAGGGTTCTCCAGAGAGTAAGGCCAATAGGAGAGAGAGATTGATAAATAGCTAGATAGATAGGTGAATGATAAGGGATTTATTAGGGAAATTGGCTTCTGTAATTGTGGAACCTGGAAAGTCCCATAACCTGTGGGCAAGGCGGAAATCCTACAATGCTGGTAGTGTGGCTCAGTTCAAGTCCAAAAGCCTCAAAACCAGGAAAGCTGATGACATAGTTCTTGGCCGAAAGCCAAAGTCCTAAGAACCCGGTATGTGTATGTGTGTGTGTGTGGCGGGGAGTGGTGTTACTTGTGTAAGTCCTGGAGTCCCAAAGCTGGAAAGCCCCGATGTCCAAGTGCAGTGGGAGAAGAGTGACCCAACTCCAGCAGAGAAATTAAATCCATTCCTCTCCTAGTTTTTTCTCTCCAGGCCCCCAGCTGATTGGATGGTGCCCACCCACACTGAGGAGGAATCTTCCCCACTCAGCCCACCACCAATTTTCATGCCAATCTCCTCTGGAAACACCCTCACATACATACCAGAAGTAATGTTTACTAGCTCTGTAGGTATTTCTTAATCTAGTCAAGTTGACATCTAAAACCATCACAAACACTTTGGGTTTTAGTTGTGATTTTGCTTGAATTTTCCTTTTTTGACTTTTTAATCACTCACAGATAATATTATTTTTAAAAATCTTACAATAACAATCTTTAGAATGTAGGAAAATAGTTTATGCACCAGTTACCCCTTTCCTGTGGTTTCACTTTCCACAGTTTCAGTTGTCCATAGTCAACCATGGTCTGAAAGTATTAAATGAAAATTTTCAAAAATAAACAATACACAAATTTTAAATTGAGTGCCATTCCATGTGGCTTCATGAAATCTTGTGCTATCCTGCCCGGGACGGGAATCATTCCTTTGTTCAGTGTCTCCAGGCTGCACACACTACCCATCCTTTAGTCACTTAGTAGTAGCTGTCTTGATTATCATATTGACTGTCGCAGTATCGCTGTGCTTGTGTTCACTCTTATTTTATTAAAAATAGCACCAAAGCATAAGAGTAATGATGCTGGCAATTGGGATATGCCAAACAGAAGTCACAAAGTGCTTCTTTTAATTCAAAGGTGAAAGTTTTCAATTTTTAAGAAAAGAATAAACACTGTATGCTGAGGTTGCTGAAATCTACAATAAGAACAAATCTTCCATCTGTGAAATTGTGAAAAAGAAATTTACGTTGGTTTTGCTGTCACAACCCAAACTGCAAAAGTTATAGCCAGAGTATGTGATAAGTGGTTAGTTAAGATGGAAAAGACACTAAATTTGTGGATGGAAGACATGAACAGGAACATGTTATGACTGACAGCGACGTGTTGCACCAGGAAGCATTGAGCCTATAGAAAAACTTTAGCAAGGGATCCCCTGAAACGAGTGACAACAAGCCATCTACTGCAAGTAAGGAATGGTTACACAGATGCAGGCATGCAGAAAGTCAGTAGTAGCCTACTGCTATGTCACAATGCCTACGTCATGAGTCATTCACTTCATTTCATCTCATAACCTAGGCATTCTATCAGCTCACATAATCTCAGGAAGAAGTGTGAGTACAGAACAATAAGATATTTTGAGAAAGAGAGAGAGCACATACACAAAATCTTTGTTCCAATAAATTGTTATAATTGTTCTACTTTATTATTACCTGTTAATCTCTCACTGTGGCTAATTTATACATTAAACTTTATCATAGGTATGCACGTATAAGAAGAAACATAGCATACATAAGGTTCTGTACTATCCGCAATTCAGGCATCCTCTGGAGGTCTTGGAACACATCCTCATAGATAATGGAAAACTGCTGTAACCTCCAACAATATATATATATAATTTTTAATTCATCCATATTAAGTGTACAGTGTAAAGTCACACCAAAATATTTTTAAAGTGACTAAATTTAAAAGGAATATATTCTAGTTTTTATTTATTTTTAAGCTATCACAAAAACAGAGAAAATATATTATTTTTTAATTTAGGTTAATAGTACTATTATTTGTGTCATTTTTCAGGAACAAAATATTTTTATGGCCATAGACCTAAAATGAAATGTGCAGTTATGCTCCCTTAGAAATGTCTTTCATTTAAATATTTGGCAGGCAAATAGGCTCTGGAGTCAAAAGATCTTAATAGAACTGCAATATGATCAATGAGTGGGAGTCAAGCACAAGGGCAATTATTATTTATCTCTTACACAGAACTTTAGGTTTGTGAATGGCTTTGAAATATTTTATTATAAACTTATTATAAAGAAGTTGTAGGTAGAACAGTATAAATATTTCTATTCAAAAATAAAGCAAGCATGTGCTCTGGCATTTGCTTCAGGGAGACTCATTTTCCTGTGTAGAGAAAAATAGAGAACCAGGATACAGTGTGAAAAATTCCAACTGTAATAACTATAATCTCATATTACCATTTTAAATTATTCAGTTTCATTTTGTCTAATGAATATTCAGGTTATCCATATTATAGTGATTTCACAATATTATAACTGACAATATTATGTAAGACTCATTTAATAGTTCAAATTTTTTAGAACAATTCTTAACACATAATTCTTAATTAGTTTAATAATATTAATAAACAAATTTACTTTAACCTAAAGCAGTTATTCCCAATTAATACTCATCTGAGGATCTTTAAGAAACCTAATGTCAAGGCTTTGTCCTGGTAGATCCATAGACATGAGATCCAATATCAGAGTTTTACAGAAATTCCCTAGGTGATTCCAATTGCAACCATATTTTTGTCACTAGTGACTTAGAAAGGAAACAAAAATAACATTGAATTGAATCAAGACATGAATTAAAATACATGGAATCAGAATTAAACAACTGGCTATGCAGTGTCCTCATCTGTAAACAAATAGGAAACACTTTTCCTAAATACATGACTAATCCTACATATTATCTGCTGAAGCTGATGTTACATGTAATTTGTTTCACATTCTTACTAATCATAGACAACGCTGTCTGTGAGTCTTCCTCATTTTTCTCTTACAAAATAATTCTGTTTGTTTCCATGAAAAGACTGGATTATGATCAAATAATCATTTCTTATATCGTTTTCCTCTGTATCACATTTTCCTTCCCTCAACATTGCTTCCATTTCCTTTTGAGAGCAAGCAATTTATTCTGTCTAGGGCATCTTCATCCTTTAGAGCATTATTTGTCTAAGTGTAACCTTGGACAAATCACTTCAGAATAACTTGGATTAAAAATGCATATTCATGAGCCCTACCAAAGAACAACCAAACCTCCAGAGTAGGAATCCTTTTATAACTTGAATGAGAGGTGATTCTTATGCACACAAGAACCACTACTTTAGGCCTTCTTCATGCCCTAATTCTCTCTTTATGCAGAAAAGCAAATTCATTAATAAAAAAAGCTTTGTTCATAAAATTACAGCCCCTATTTCTGTTTCCAGTTTTCATTGTTTCTGTACCTCAAGGTAACCCGTATGCTTCTAGGCTGCCAGTCAAAGCTCTCTGCCATCTGATTATTGTTCCTAGGAGTGCAGGGTTTAGTGACAATGTGGTTTTCATGTCTGCTTGTCTGTTCCTCACTTCTTTCCTCCCATGATATGTATAGGCATCAACATTTGGTATTTACCAGTGATTCCACATCCTGGAGGCATATAAAAATCCACTGATAAGGTTTTAAAAATTACTGATGCCTTTGCTTGTCTGCCTGAAATTACAATTAAATTGTTCTGGAATGGATCCCAACAAGGTTTTTTTTTTTTTTTTATTTATTTAACCCTAGCTGATTATAAAAGAAAGATAAGGTTTAAACCTCTATATAGCTGCTTATTAGCAAAATAACTTGCAATTTTATCAAAAACTCAGGTTTTGGATTCATTGGATTCATTGGATTTCAAGCATTGAGACTAAGATATAATTACCCGGGAATTAAGTAATTTATATATATATGTATATATATATATGAAAACAACATAGCCTTACTACACAAATATTGGAATAATGGAAAGAATAATAAGATCTTTCAGTTTGAAAAGTCCTGTTTTCAAGCTGGTGATACATCCATCTTCAGAATTTATTACCTGACGGTTGCAGATGGTAGACTACTACTTAGAAGAGATATCCTGTTAGGAAAACCATGTTGCATTGCAATTAATAACCAGGGGAATTCCTGTTTCCACACCCTCTTAGTTATCAGTAGAAAAAAAAATATATTGACACTATGAATGTTAACTAACCTTATAAATTTAGTAATGTATAAAACACATGTACTTTTAAACAAATTTTATTCAAATTACAGATAAATATGATAAGAAATATGTCACAAATATCTGTTTCGGGGACAAGACAGTGGAGAAATAATCCTTATCATAGTTTGTATTCAAATAATCATTTCAGTACCTGGTGGAAAGTATTTTTGTTCCATATCAGATTAAAAAAAACTGATTTTTCAAAGCCGATATTTTGTCATTTTTTTGAAATCCTATCCAACACATAAATAGTGACCAGAGTGAATGAAACTTTCCTATTGCCTGTATATATTTTCATATTTTTACATAATTTATATATTTAGAAATTCAAGTTTTACATTTAATTGTTGATGAAAGAAATGTAGAAATTTTAAGTGGTTATTTAGGTGAGTTTTAACAGATTCATAAAACCATCACCTAAACAAATTGTAGCATATTTCTATTCTCTTTTCACAGAAAGTTTTCCAGTGCCTCTTTCTAGTCAATTTCTACCCATATTGCTGTCTGATTTTAATCATCATGGACTAATTTTTGGTCTGGATTTATGCAGTATGTACAGTATTCATTTTTCTGTTTTTTTCTTACTATAAAATTTTTGAGATTAATCCATGATGTTATTATAAGTAATTGTTTGAGATTCACCTATGATGTATGTATGCAGTTATTAATATTATTGCTTGGTTTTTGCTGCTTAATAATATTGTTACCAGCCTCCTAGTGGAGGTTTTTTCAAGTTATTGGTGTTCGTAGGGAAAAGAATTTCAGGATACAACAAATATGCCAAGTAACAGCTTTTATTGAAAGTGAAAATCTACTCTCAGGAAAGACAGTGGGCAGGCTTAAAAGAGTAATTGCACTCAGAGGAAGTAGTTTTAGACCTTTCGTAGTCTTATTAATTGAAAGGAGGAATAGTTAAGGCCAAGGGAATGGCTTTTAATAAGAATTCAGGTAGTAATTCCTAGAATTGGGTTCCCTCCCATTTTCATACTTTATATGATCATCTCGGAACCATTATGGTAATTTCAAGGACAGAGACATTTTAAAACCATAATGTAAATGATATTATAATTAGCCAAAGTTCATGCAAGGTGGAAGAGATAGCTGATAAGAGGGTCAAAGGCCTTCTTGCCCCTGGCATTATCAGACCCTCTAGTTAGCTGCTGCTTAAGAGTTGTTTATTTTAACACCTGCACCTTATCTTTAAGCCCCTGCATCTGGTCTCAGCCCTGTCTTTTAGTCTCCTACTCTAACAGTATTTCACTGGATGAATTTATACCATGACTTGTTTATCTGTTTTCCTAGTGTTAGGCATTTGGATTGTTTCTGTGTTTGTATATGACAAATCACAGAGAAGGCTCATACGTTCTTATGTAACTCTATCTGATCATTCTTTTACGTAAATACTCAGGAATGAAATTACTGTGTTAAATAGTATAATAGATATGTGTTTAATTTACAAGAGATTGCTAAGCAGGTCTCCAAAGTGTCTCAGGAATTTTATACTCCCACCAAAAATCGGTGGATGAGAGGACCCTTATCCTCACCAACATTTTATTTTTTGGGTCAGTCAATTTGGTGGGTGTGAACTGGTATGTCATTTTGGATTCAATTTAGATTTACATATTGGCTATTTGTGCTGAACATCTTTTCATGTGCTTATATGCCATTTGCATATATTAATTTGTAAAATGTGTGCTCCAGCCTTCTACCCATTTTATATTGTGTTGTTAAGCATTTTATCATGGATTTGCACAAGCTTTATTATATTTTTTGAATAAAAGCGTTTGGTCAGAAATACATGTTGTGATATATTTCCTCCAGTATTTGGCTTGTCTATTCATTTGATTAATGGTTTCTTTTGCTGAAGAAATATTTAAAATGTTATTGATTATTTATTTATTTTGATTTATAATTCATGCTTTTTCTTTCCATCCAAGAAAATATATTCCTATGTTTTCTTCAAAAAGCTTTGTTATTCTGGGTATTTTGATTTGTGGAGGGTTATGGATAAATGAATTTCATTTATTTTTTATATAGGTACTCAATTATTTCAACATTTGTTAAAAAGCTTTTTTTCCCATTGAATTCACTTGGCATCTTTGTCAAAATCAGTTTATTGAATACATAAGAGTCCGTTTATGAACAGTCCATCATTCCATTCCATTTATTTACTTCCTTGCACCAATACCACATTCTCTTCTTTCTATAGTTTTATAGTAATTCTTAAAATCAAGTAAAGTCCTTTAACTTTGATTTTTCTAAAGACTGATTTACCTATTCTACATCCTCATTACTTCCACTTAAATTATAGAATTATCTTGTCTAATTTTTTCAAAATAATTACTTGGGAATTGTCTGGAATATACATAACAATTTTGGGAGTAAAGTCATCTTAGCAATATCAGATCTTCTCATTTGTGAGCATGATGTAATTCTCATTTATTTAAATTACATTAATTCCTCTCAGTAATGATTTATAGCTTTTAAATTAGAGATATTACACATTGAAAAAATATTCCAGATATTTTGTACTTGAAATTTTTTAATTTGGGCAACTTTCATTACAATTATACAGGAATACAATAAATTGTTGTATATAGACTATCCTATGACCTTATTAAACTTTATTATGTATTTTAGTAGTTTTTGTGCAGAAATTTTTTATTTTAAACATTACAGTAATATCTTCTGTGAATTAAAAGAGTTACTTCTCATTTTCTAATATTTATTTATTTTATTTTCATTTTTTTTGCGACAGAGTCTCACTCTGTCACCCCTCCTAGAGTGCAGTGGCATCATCATAGCTCACTGCAACCTCAACTTCCTGGGCTCAAGTGATCCTCCTGCCTCAACCTCCCGAGTAACTGGGACTACAGGCATGCAACACATGCCCGGCCATTTTTTTCCCCCTATTTTTAATAGAGATGGGGTTTTGCACTTGCTCAGGCTCTCTCCAACTCTTTGAGCTCAAGCAGTTCTCTGGTCTTGGCCGCCCGGAGTGCTAGGATTTTGAGCATCCATGAGCCACCACACCTGGGCTTTCTAATATTTATATGCTTTTGTTCACTATTTTGCTTTATTGCACTGGATAAAATGTTAAACAGAAGTGGCAAGAATAGACATTTTTGTCATGCCCGTGATCTTAGAAAAATGTGTTTAATGATTTAACAGTAAGGGTGTTGTTTACTGTAGGTTTTCATAGATACCCATTATCTGATTTGAGAGGTATGCTTGTGTTACAAGTTTGCTGACAGTTTTGTTATAGATTTGTTTTATTTTTAACACAACTGGTGTTGACTTTTCAATTTTTTTAGCTGTTATTGAGGTGACTATATAATTTTCCCCAATTATTCTGATAATTTGGTGTATTATCTTTATTAATTTTGCTAATTAAATTAAATTTGCATTTCTGAGATAATGCAGTATATTTGTTATTTATCTTATACAATGTTGAATTTGATTTGTTAATATTTTGTTAGAAATTCGGTATCTATGTTCAAGAGGGAAAGTTTTGTGTCATCTTTTTCCTTGGAATGTTTTTTATGTTTTGATAAAAGCATTATATTGGCTTCATAAAATGAGTTTTCCATTTTGACATTTGTTTTATATTTGACAGTTTGATTTTTTCTTTTTTCACTACCTTCTTTTGAGTGAATTGTGCATATTAAAGTTTTTTTTATTTTATCTCCTATATTACCATTTTAGCTACCTCTCTTGTTATTTTTAGTGGTTTGTGCAGATTTTACAATATGCATTTTTATCTTACAATGCTATAGCTTGAAACAGTATTATGCAACTTCATAAACAGTGTAAAACCTTTACTCAGGCTTTATGCTTATATTATTCTATTAGTTTTTTATGTATGCTATAAATATCACATTACATTACTATTATTGTTACTTTAATCACTTATTAATATTCTAAAGAAATTAAGGAAAATAGGAACTTTTACATATCTCCAGTTATTTTCTATTTCCTGGGCTCATCATTCACTCTTACACATTTGGATTCTGTAATTTCACTTTCACTAGAAGTACTTCTTTCAGCATTTCTTATTATACAGGTCTTCTGGAGACAAAGTCTATTAGCTTTGTTTGTCTGAGAATGTATTTATGGTTATTTTACTAGATATAGAATTCTAATTTGGAAGTTACAGTCTCTCTTTTAGTGCTTTAAAATTATTCCAATATCACCTATTATTTCTGATAAAAAGTCTTTATTAGTAAGACTCCTATATGTAAGAATGATTTTTTCCATGATTTTTCCTTTTAGAAATATAACTTTATCTTCAGCTTTTAGCTTGTATAAAACTGTAGTTTTTCTGGATATGTGTGTGAGCGTGTGTGTGTGAGAACATTTATATTTTGTATTTATCCTGCCAGGGACGTACAAAGAACTTCTTAGATCTCTGGATTAATGTTTTTCATCAGTTTTGCTAAGTTTTTTTTTCTCCTAATCTCTTTAAATATTTCTTCTTCCCCATTGTCTTGCTTTTCCTTTCTGGTGGAGATTCATTACACATTTGTTAGATTGTTTAATATTTTCTTACATATCTTGGATTCTCTGTTTCCTCTTCCTCTTTTCTATTTTCACTTTTGTTTGTATATTTTCTCTTCAATGATCCTTTCCTCTGCTGTATGCAGTCTCCTGCTAAGCTCATTAAATTATTTATATCTGATTTTGTTTATATCTAGCATTTCTGTTTGTTCTTCTATATAGTTACTATATCTCTGCTAAAATCTCCATCTTTTCTCCCATTAATTCTATCTCCCTTTTCCACAAAATTCTTTTTTTTAATGTTAATTATAATTAATTTAAATTTGGTGTTATCCCAATATCTAGGCCGTCTCTAGATCTACTTCTAGTGATCATCACCACTTGTGAGTATGGTACATGTATTCCCGATTATGAGTATGCTCATTATGACTTTTGATTGCATGCTATAATTATTGCATAAAAGAGCAGTCAAGACTGAACTAAAAAATATTTATCCCCAGAAAAAGTCATGTCCCTTTCTATGCATGCTGACAGAATGGGAGATGAGTAAATTTGTTAATAGTTTACTTGATTCTAGACGTTGTTTAAGCTTTGGTTAGAATCAGTTCACATTGGCTTGAAATATTGTTAAGGATGGGGTCAGAACTTTCCCTTCCGCAGGGTCTGGGATCTGAGCTCCGACAAGATTCTGAAGCTCTGCTTGTGCTTTTAAGTTGAGTTGCAAGTTTTCAGAAATGTGGGGACTAGCTCCTTGAATTATTGCTGTGCTTGTTACATTTGTGGCTGTTGCACAGCTTTCTTTGCTCTCCATTCTCCTCCCTGCTTCCTGAGCTTCCAGAGATACGGTTTAGCCCTGCTGTCCCGTTTCTCTTGTTTTCCTAGGTGAAAGTAGAGATTACCTGAGGGACGCTTTCCCTGTGTTCCGTTCCATCATTAGCCTGAAAGCCTTTTACAGGGATCCTCTCAGCTCTTCTTCCCTGTACTCTGATTGTGGTACCCACAAACACTCAGCGAAGAATTTCAAGAGAACTTTACTGTTGTGTGGAATCTTGCTCTCTAGCAAGATACGTAATTTTTATTTGTTTATTTATATATGAGTTGTGTAATAAAAGGAATCCAAAACATCAAATAAAATACTGTCATGAAGCTTAGAGTAACAAAAAATCTGTACCATTTTTTGAAACAAATGCATTATAAGAAATTACACAACTCTATAAAGGGTTTAAATCATAGCATTGCTTACAAAAGGTGACTAGCATTAAGTGAATATATTGTGAAAATACACAGGAAAATGCATGCTTTAAAAATCTCTTTATGAAAGAAGATATTCAATAAGGCAATATATGATTTTAGGAGAAATGAAAATGAGATATTTTCTAAAATCATGATGCTTGATTATCCCTTATTCATAATATTTAATTTGTTTTGTCATTACAACATAAACTTTGAGATGTTCAGGCAGCTAACAGATTCTTTTGTATAACTATGAACATTATCATTACTTAAGAAATCATTCCAGTAATGCTTAAAATCAGTATGTATTTAATCAAAGGTAATTGAACAGAGTGGGTAAAGCTCTCAAATTTAGGATAAAATCTGTAATTACTAAAGACATTTCCTTAGATACTGGGTTATTTGGAATTCTTCATTTCAGAAAATGCTCATTAGACATTTATGAAAAACATATACAAGAAATTTTTTGAGTGTTCTCTTGGTTAAAACCCATTGCAATGATCTTTTTTTGGAAGACGGCATGCTGGATATAAACATTTTTCTAGGTAGGTAGTGGGGTCTTGTGTAATGATTATTTTTTTCTACTAGTTTGAGAAGGCACAGTCTGTTAAGATCAGACCATCACACTCTGACTGATAGATTTTTGATGATTTCAGCAAATGGGTGCTTGATTATTACATGTTTTCTATAGTATATTTTATTATCTCTCTAAATAAAGAAATGCGAAAACAGGAAATGCCATTTTCTTGAATTCTTTTAATAATTTTTTAGGTATATCTGTTCATATCTGCCTTAAACCACATTTAAAGAACACATAAAAGATTTTAGGAAAAGATTAGCTTTAATCTTGTGAAAGAGGTTTAGCAATGATACGACATGACTATAAACAACTGCCACTAGGCTAGGGCCATCACAGTCATGCTACCTTTGAGTCTAAAATGACCCTGTCTTATGCAGGATTATGTTACTGATCTTGAAGTTGTCTTGTACTATCAAATATGGATTTGTTTTTTTGTAGCTTAATGTAGCCTGAGGCTAATTGAAAAAATATGTAGTCCAAATATTTTAGCAGGTAATAGACTATATTTTTCTCCATATTAGCCATAAATATAAACTGCTTCTGATTTATATAAAAAGAGCATTTACCTAACAAGTTCAGTAGTATTTTTATGGTGCAAATAGTTTTCTCAGATAAAATGAAGAGGCCTGGGGATAGCCTCAGAGGTGGTTCACACATGTTCAAGAGGGAATGACATCCTCTTATGAGATCAGTATACCATGTAGTTCTCTCAGCGAGAAGACAAGATGTGTACACAGAGACTGTTTCACCTATTTATTCAAGGTGGGTAAGTTTCAGTTTCAAAACCAATTAGTTCCAATTAAACAACTAAGCAGCTGGAATAGCGGCTGCCTAAATTGACTAATTGAATATTGAAATAAGAACGATTTACCCTTGTGTGTCTTATATGTGTTTCATTCTGATCATTTGTTTTGCTTGTTTTAAAATAGATGTTAGGTTTCTCTTCTTAAAAAACAAATTCTTTTTAACTGACAGATATTAATCAAAATTGCCAAGCTGATTATATATTGGTACCCATGAGATCCAATCAAATAGACTATGTCCAGCATTGAGGTTGCCTCAGTAAATACCCAGGTCTTGATCTAGACATACATCGTGTTAAAGTATTTTGTTTTTTCCCAATAACTATATTTAATAAAACATGTTACCATAACCTAAGAAATAAAAACAGAAGCAATTAGGAGAAATTTTATGGTAGGTTAATCTTTAGCTTTATAAAAACACAAATAAGAGATAAAAATTTAGAAACAATATTAAATTCCAGAAAAACAGTTTAGGAACACGGACATTATCAAGGCACAGTCACAGAGGACTGAGAGACCGTGTCATACTAAGAGCAATGCAAGGGAATCATTCGAACTTGTTCATATTCAGGGCATGAGTTGGGATGCGAAGTGATTAAGCTGGAGAAATAGGTTTAGACATCAGGCTCAATATTTCAAAATTTATCCTAAAATCAAAGAGATCTATTAGAAGATTTCACTCATCTGGGTAAAATAATTACATTTAAAATTTAGGAAGGTTATTTGCTTAAATTTCTAGCAAAGGCTGACTGAATTTTCAGAAGAAGCTCTCCTAACTGAATACACTGAATATCCTTCTATAAGATATTTTGCAATTTTTTTTTAATTCTATGGTTAAAATAGCAGAAAAACTATTACACAAATGTTAAGAAAGCTTTATTCCAGAAGAGGTGAGCTGCCAGGGGTGTTTTCCCTGAAGGTATCTAATAGGATATATCTTGGTTTCTAACAGGTATCTGGTGTGGAGTATAAGAGGCAGAGCTTGAATACTGCCAATACTTTAAGGCTATATTAGAAAATTCCTCCAACTCTACCCCTCATGAAACTGGAGCCCAAAAGACAATCCTAGGAAGAGAAAAGGAAAACTCTATAAAGACAGTGGGAATATATGGGCCCACAGCATGCAAGCCTCTAATAAGCTTTTTAACCACCATTTGAGTAAAATTTGTACTATTTTTCCCTTAAATATTAATACATAGAAAAAATCACCAATGAAGCCTGGGGTTTGTTGGAATGTTTTTAATTATGAATGCAGTGTTTTTAAAATATATAGGATCATTGGGATCATATATTTCTTCTTGGTGTGCTTTGTTTTGTTTTTGAAATAAATTTTCTATTTTGGAAAGTTTTTTGGCATAAAATTGTTCAATTATCTTTTTATTGTCTGAAGTTCGAGACTACCGTGAGCTATAATTGTGCCACTGCACTTCAACCTGGGTGACCCAGTGAGACTCTGTCTTTAAGCAGAGAAAAAAGAGAGGTGCATTACATAAATATGACCTAGCTTAATTTCATGATTGAGGTCCCTAAGACTTAGAAAATTTTAATGATTTTACCTGAGGTACTTTCTTCAAAACCAATGCACTGAGATTATGTCATAGAAGAGTGTTAGTAAAACACCAGAAGGTCTGGTAGTCTGTAGGCATTTTAGCTTTCTAGTTTAAGGTAGATTATTTTTCTAATTCCACAGATGATTGGGAAACCAGATATTAAAGCCAGCCAAGGCAAACTCCAAGGCAGGGAAAGTTTTTATGTTAACTGTGTATAGACCTTTTTGTGTTATGGTGGAATTGGTCCTGGCAAAATATGTCAACAATAACAATAATAATGTCATACATAACGACACATATAATGTCATACATCAAAACCTAATCTTGTGTTAATCATTAAGTTGATGCTTACTGTATATCATCAGTTTGAAACTTTACAAACACCTTCATGTGGTAAGATTGTTATTATCCCTATTAAAAATTAGGACAAACTCAAATATTAATTTTCCCAGGCACAATATTCTGTCTGTAAAGAACAATTGCACTTAGTTCACATATGAGGGATTCAAATTACTCATTTGAAATTTTTTTTGAAATTCTGGTTGCTGCTATACCGTCTAATCATTTAAACATTATATAAAGTTAATTTAGTTATTTAAAAGGTTTGCTTCTCTGTCTTTCTCTCTCTTCTCCTTTCTCTTTAATTCCAGGTTAACTACATTATTCTTCTCAAACCACTGAATTTATCCTATGTGGCTTGCATTCCGTCTATCGACAAGCTCTGTCAATTTTATCCCCTAAATCCCACTTCTTTCTGGGTTCATTTCTACATCATTAGTCAAAACCACCTCCTCTGGATCATTGCCCTAGATTCTTACAATCGCTTTCTAATTGGTCTCAATATTTTACTATTTATTCATGTATACGAATTATCTGAAGATAATTTTAAAAATTGAACTGTGGCTAACATAGTTAAATTTAGAATCTTTCCTGTGCCCATTCCACTTAAGCCACAAAGGACTTTACTCCAATTTCACCAGCATCACGGCCCTCTCACACAGAAGAGCAGCATCTGATTTTGTCTATATTCCACAACTAAAACATTGCCACTTAATAACATTATTTACTTAATCTATATATTGATGTATGGGTTCGTGGATGAACACAATATCCCCTATATAAATGGCATATATATATAATGAAAACAGAAAATACTATTAAATCATCCCTTTGGATAGTTTTAGAAAATAACATTTATTGTAATAAGGCTTTATTGAAAATACTAATAGTCTGACATAATTTTTTGTCAAAGTATTTTTTTCCTTTTGAAGAAAGCTGTATCCCTGTTTTTTTTCCTTGTAGTTTTGAATTCATGATGGTCAATGACTTGTTGATAAGAAAGTAAACCTTTTCCATTTCAACATAGAGATAATTTTTGAAATCATGGAAATAAATTATTCATAAAATTAACAAAATTTTGTTGAACCCACATCACCAATTAGACACTTAGCTATGGTATTTTTAAAGATAAAGAAAACATAATTCTCAATGTTCATACTCTTGGAAGCAATTACAATACAATGTATTAAAAGATAAAAATAGAAGTATGAACAACAATCTAAGCGCCTTCAGAGTAGACAGCTGAATATTTAGCATACTACTATGAGGCTCCCCAAGGAAGGTGATAACTGACCTGGGTTTTAACAGGTGAGCTGAAGCTTTTCAGGAAGGAAGACAGAACATGTTATTCAAAGCTAAAGAATATCATACAAATATAAAAGTATGTGTCATTATTTTGTAATAGTCAGCCATAAGAGTCAGAATTTCAAACTTACTGGGACTACAAATATGGGTTGAGAGAAAATAAATAGAATTAAATTGAGAGGTAATTTGTCTACATGTCAAAATTAAAAGCAAGGACTCTCTCTTCTAAGTAATGGGAGACCACTTTTAAGTGGAAGAGTGAAACTGTCAAATAAATATTTTTTAAAGCAACTAGATCTTCCCTTTACAGCCTTGTGATACTTATGCATAGGCCCTAGTATCATGGGGCCCTAGCTTAAGTATGGGACCAGCAAAAGAGATACATGAAACATGTAGTTAGAAAATTAGATCCTGAGTCAGAACCAGCCTTCCTTCTTCCCTCCTTCCCTCCTTCCCAATTTCATTTCCTTCCCTTCTTCCCTTATTCCTTCCCTCCCCCCTCCTTCCCTTCCTCCCTTCCTTCTTCCTTCCTTCCTTCCTTCTTTTATTCAACAAATTTCTATTGCACATTTTCTGTATTGCCAATCAATATTTTAAACATCTGGGATCCAGAATGTACCTCTGGCTCCACCAAAAAAATAAATGAATAAAGACATTATTGATTTAGCTTCTAATCTAATGCCTGAAACAAGTATAATGCCTGCGTAATATTTATGTTGAGGGCTTTGGTATGAACTGACCTTTGTTCAGTTTCATTTCTATCACTATCCTGTGACCACATATACATCACTTAACCTCTATGGAATTCAGTGTCCCAATTTATTAATATATAAGGAGGGTATCTGTACTTAAGATATATGTTTAAATGTTAAACGATATAATTTTTTAACACATGTCTGACATATCATAAGCATTCATATTAGTTATTAAAACAGATATTATATATTTGATGGAAAAAATAAGTCATAGTAGAATTAAGAAGAAAATTAGAAAAACTTGCTGTATTAAAAATTAAGAAAATGAAAAAGCTATAAGAAGGGAAGATTTCCATGAAGAGAGAATACTTTTTGCAAACTTTTACCATTCTTCAACCATTCTGGATTTTTACATTTCAAATCTGACTCTTAAAGTCTAAACATGTATTCTCAATCTTTCCACTGACTTTTCTTCATATCAGTAAATTCAGCAACAACACCATGTGTTACAAGTCTCTCCAAAACTCTGTGACTTATCAATTTACATTTTTGTCTCTTAATAATTACTGAGTTCTCTGATTCTTCTAAGACAAATGAAATGATTTATTTTGTTTAAGTACCCAGTAACCAGGACCCAATTAGTCAATTAGAAGAAGCCAATTTCTTCAATAAATTTCTAATTGCTTCATTGGGACTTTTAAAAGATTTCTACTGTGCTCCACAAAGCACTGAGCATCATGACCAGAAATATTATTTCAGCATCAAATAAAATTCTAGTTCATACACTCAACTTTAATAACTGCACTATCCAACAAAACATCTCAAAAGTTATTTGCTATAACCCAGATCAATAAAGTCATTAATCACTCCTTCTCTAGAGAACAGATGATGAATCAGCCTATTACCAGAGAACAGTTAGCCCTTTGCTTTCCTAGAAGTTTTAATGTATTTATTAAATATGCTTAATATATATTCAATTTATATATAATACCTACATTATATTAAATCTTTCCTATCCACTAATTAGATAAGCCATTTTACATCATTAAGATTTTATATTTTTGTTCCTTGTTTTAATTTTGTATTTCCTGCTAGAACAATATCTTCTAAATTATACTCAGGTAATGGGTGGGAGGATAAAGTGAGGATGGTTAATGGGTGCAAAAATATAGTTGGATTGATAGAATGAATATATGATAGCACAATAAAGTGACTATAGTCAATAATAAATTATGGTATACTTTAAAACAATTAAAAGAGTGGAATTAGAATGTTCCTAACACAAAAAAAATGATAAATGCTTGAAATGATGGATACCTCAATTACCTTGATTTGATTAATACACATTGTAGGCCTGTATCAAAACACCATATGTACCTTGTAAATACATACAAGTATTATGTACCCATAATAATTAAAAAGTAAAAATTAAAAAATTAAAAAACTCAAAGAATAGAAAATAAATAGTATTTCAATGAAAAAATTTTCAATATTTTATGCAATTAGCATGTACAGAAAGCTATTTGTCTATGTACCAAAACCCATTGTCTATACTTAATACATAGTGATATACATCATGATAGTGACCTACTATCAACTCATACGTGACCAGCTCATCCATATTACAGTTTAGTAGGAAACAACACACAAATATACAAACTTAATACATGGTAAAATCACACATACAGTAAAATCAGTACAGCTGAAATCCTTTAGAAATTTTAAAGAGGTAGCAACTACTTTAGTTGGGTAGAGGCAAAGTCATCATAATATGTGAAAAGACGGGACAATATAAAACATTCGAAAACATGTTACTATATATAAAATATTCCTTATTGATATTAAATTACAATACATGATCTTTCCAATATGTTATTTTTTGATTTGTGAAATTGAAATGAATGTAGTGCATTAACATATTTTTATCAGTCCCATCAAATGAGTCTGTGATATGCTGCTTTAGAAAATATGTTTCTAATTCTCACTGGAAAAAAAAAGTTCATCATTAGCATACCATAATAGCTATAATGAAGGTATACAATCTATGAAAAAATGTATTACTTATTTTTCTAGATTGCATGGCCATTGTGCATAGGCAAAATCAGATTTTACCAAGATTCAACTATATGCAATTGCCTTTGGATATAATTTATAATTTTGCTTTAGCATATCCAATATTTATTTATTTTCAATGTTTTTCAGCATATGAAAAATGTTAACATTACCAAAAGCCAATTCCTCATTCATATGTTTAGCTTTTCGACTCAGTTACAATAAACTTCAGTGCTAGTTATCGGTTGTATAACCATGGATGTTTTTGATCTTACTTAAACATTAATATTTGAAACCATAAAATGAGAAAAATATGTAATGTATAAAATTATTGAGATGATTAAATGAGGTACTTTGTGTAAAGTGTTTGCCATAAATGCTGGTGTCTATTAATTACTCATTTTATATTAATTAAACATTTATTTTTTAAGGTCAAGTGCTTATAGACATAATGCTTTTTCTTACTGAAGATTATTTTACTCTTCTAAAAATAAAATCCTTTTTGGAGACCTTTCTCAGATAAGCATAATGTAGAAATATTTTTAAAAACATTAAAACCCACTAAGTGGTTGGCCAAAAGCATTTGTTATATAATTCTTCATGAATTTTAAAATTACTGAAATGTGACATATTAAATTAAAAATTAATGTCACTGGCCAAAGAATTTTCTGATGATATTCAAAATAAAATAACGTATTATCTTACTTCTTCTATTAAAAAATTAGTATCTTTTATATGGAAAGCATTGTACTTGGTAAAAGAAGAGACAGATTGACTAGGTTACGTTCCCATCACATCTAAATTATAAGACCTGGTGCTTCACTGTTGCACCAAACTTGGTTGATTTATGTAATTAATGCTCATTATTTTCTGTCCCTTTCTCCTAAATATATATGTTTCATGAATGGAAGGTCTGCATCCTTTTTAGGGGTCTCAATTGTTTGATAACACTTTATTCACACTGAGAAATTACTGAATAATCATCTTTTATTTAATTGGTTTGAAAAAAGTAATTGTCCCTGCCCTTTAGAGACGAATGCTCATATATGTCTATGATGAAGTGATAATGTCCATAACAAAGAAGTCAATTTCATCAGAAAAGATTTTGGGTATGGATCCCACTTTTGTATGTGATGATCTTTCCAGAACTCTTGGTCACACGACAGCAATTTCCAATACAAATATAACCTGAGCCACAAATGTTTACCATGTGTGTAATTTTAAATTTTCTATTACCACATTATAGAACTAAAAAGAAACTAAGGATATTAATTTTAATAATACATTCTTTAAACCAATATATAAAAATATTATAATTTTACCATGCAATTAATATAAAATTTTAATAATGCATTTTTCTTTTTTTATACTGTCTGAAATGGTGTGTGTATTTTATACTTACATCTCAAATCAAACCAGTTACATTTGAAGTGCTCAAAAAACACAGATGGCCATATTGGACAGCACAGCTCTAGAAGGAAAGAGAAGACATTAAATTAGTATTGGAAGTCTATCTTAACTGTCATTCTGCTGAGGTTGATTGCTCAGGCGGAGTTATAGTGCTCTTTATTTATAATTTATATTCCATTTTTCCACTCAGGAAACCTGAACAGGAAACCTGCTTTCATAACATCCTCTTCTCTTTTTCTCTTTTCCCTTTTTCAAATTATTTTCTTTCTTTTCTTCAAAACAGCTAAATTGAAAGGGGATACATGAGCCCTACATTTGGGGTTTAGATGATTGCATTTCAACTTTTCAGATCTAATGCTAGATATACCCGAAAAGTTATTAAAATTATTAAAAAGATTCAAGAAAATAAGGACATTTCCCATTTTCCCATTTCACTGTTTAGAGATAGAATAAAACACACTTCATTGAAGTATTTTTTCTGCGTAAGTTCTATAAAAAGTTTGTTGATGCTGTAAATATTGTTTTACAGATTGTATTCAGAAACAAACTTTTAGAGCTCTCTTATTCAACAATGTTCACAGAAGTTGCCCACGTTCATACCTTCAAACAAGAAGAATGAGTTTGTGCTGTTGCCTACTTGGATGCTTTCTGATTCAACTTTAATTTTGTATAGTTCAAAATGTTGGATTGTTCTTAGTACTGTAATCATGATTCTTCCTAAGAAATATTGGTGTGCAACAGTCCCTACTCTTATTTATCTGTGTCCTATAACGATATTTCAGTTATTTTTATGTGTGTGCCATATGGTCATAAATCAATAACGGCTTTTTCTTCCAAGTGCTTGAGTGTAGCTTTTCCACACTCGATTTATTCCAGGGGCATCACACAGAGTTTTGCAGAAGTTTGGCTTACGTGGTCTTTCACTATCTTTACTTCTTTCCCTCTCTTTTCATTAAATTAGATTGAGCAAGCTGTGCCAAAGTAACAATGTATCATGTATCTGTTTTCAAAACAGACTAGTTATCAGAAGTATCATAAAATGACAAAACCCATGGAATATAGTTTAAAAGAGTGATAACCATCATTTCCGTTGTAAACTAGCAATTTTCTCTTATTGTAGTCCTGTAAATAGACTATTAAAATGGCACATAATTTGAAATATGCGAGTTTTGAAAAGAAAATATAAATTTTGTTGAACATAAAATCTAAATGTTACTGATTTGAGACTAATGTGCTCTGATTTTGTTCAGTCGGTTGTTTCTCCCTTAAAATATCCATTCATATCTGGCTTTTGGAAAAAAATCATAATTTTAGTGTGAATAAAATACACTTTATTTATGTAACACATGTGAGCATTTCAAAGAAATTAGCTTCCAAAATAGTAATAGAAAATGTTTATTTTGATCCCTGGACAACAAACTCAAAGTTACATCTAACAAAAATATTAAAGCACTTATATGTTACTAAAAAATATACCAAGAACTGCATACACTAGAAAAATTCTAAAATAACTCTACGAAATGCTTAAATATGCCCAGCTATTCACAAATGACATTTTTGTCCTTTTTCCTTTTACTCTCATCTCCAGTCTACCAATCTTTCTTCTTATGTACAAATACTGAAATTCTAATGTGTCTTTTCCGAATGAATAAGGTATATAGTATTTATAATTAAATAATTTTAATTATTTAAAAAAAATAGTAAGTGGAATGTCCAACTTGGTATTTTAAAAATCAATGGCTAACAAAAATTTTGAGCAAAAAGCAAGCGCATTTTAATGCTGTCATGAATTTTTCTCTTCAATAGTCTCCTCTAGAAATGCTTTTCTAATTTTCACATTCTCCAAATATTTTATAACAATTTATGGTGGTAGACTATTTTAGAAGTCTAAAGAAAAGTAATACTCTCTTGTATAAAAATAGGAGGCAATATCCCCAAGAGATAAAATTACAGCCACAGAAGGTAGCTATACTTGACCAGCTGTTCTGTGATACAGTGCAAGGAAGGATCCGAAAAAAGCAAATGTGTGTTTGGGACAAGATTCTTGTGCTGCATCACTGACTTGGTAGTGATGTGGGGACATATGGAACTGAGAGTAAAAGGGAATGGAATTTTACTTTAATGAATACAATGAATATGTTTATATAAGCCAAAGAGTTTTCAATGTCACTGTATGACTAATGCTGAAGGGAAGATTTGTTTGGGTCTATAAATTACATTGGTAGATTTCCTCAAGGTCATTTTATTATGTAATCATTATTCCTTAAGAAAAAAAAAATCAGACTTTTTTTTTCTGAAAGGAAAATAGTACTAAAATTATCGTGTTAGGAATTAAATATATTTTGTTTTCTACTATAAACTTATGGTATAAACTTAACCATTTACTGGCAAATTGTTAGTATTCATTTTTAGGACGCAATGTTCATGAAATGTAAGCAGCCACAGCTTTCCTCTATTTTCATTCTGTTTGGAATTCCTCTGGCAACTAAAATATAGTTGCTTTAATAAGATAATGTTTATGACCTAACCATCTAAATAAGACAAATACAAAGATAGAACAGCCGTGGGTTATTTGGAGGATGGGTAGAATATCAATAAATGTTCACAAGTAAAAGCCATCTTCTTTGCCATTCAGAAGAAGACAAGGTGGCTTTTGCTTTAAAATATAAATTTTAACGGTTTTATAGGAATCAAAGACATTTGTTTAATTTTTGCAGAAAGTTAGAAAAAATATATTACTCAAGATCCCACAAATATTAGAATAAATTGTGTTTTAATATACAAATTTTTGTTGCAAATATATAGAAATGTAAAATCACACATCTGGCCATTTCTTCTTCTAAGCAAAGTACCCAACTACATGCACTGTTAAAGTTCTGCCCCGGCAGGCTATCCCTGCACAATTGTCCATCGGGGATGTCCCAGATTGAGGCTGTAATACTGCAGCTGTCCACCTTCATGTGGTGCCCACAAATCATGTGCAACCATCTGTAACGTGGGCCCATGCCTTCTCTTTTTCTGTGAGCTGGTCATAGGGGATTCCCCATGATGCCATAGCTGCAGGCTAAAAGAAAAATATTGTGCATAGCAGAAGAGGGTACTATGGGCATTTGGACTACTTCACGTAATTTACTTGTGCTTTCAGGGTCTGCTTAGGGCTGATCATATATATATCACTTCTAAATGACGATGGGATGTCACTGTGCAGCTGTTTTATATGGCACAGTGGGTCAGCTAACACCCAGCTTATGGTGGGTAGCTCAAGCCACATGGTAATTTGGTGGCTGGCCCACAGTCACACATTCAGTCTTTACTGAGGTCCGGAAGCAGGACAAAAGCTGTATCTCAAAAATAGAGTAGTTATTTGTAAATGATGACAGGGTCTTGCTCTAAAATTCTAAAGGCTTGTGCTGGGAATCACCTACTGGGGACTTCCCAGGCTTCAAACAGCCTCCCTCTCTGCCAATGACACTTTAAGCATTATTGGATTTGCTGGGTCATATGGCCCAAGTGGCAGAGCAGCTCGGACATGTTACAGAACCTTCTTTTGTTTGGGCTCCACTCAAAATTAGCAGCTTTTGGGTCACTTAGTTAATAGCTCAGAATAACACACTCAAATAAAAAATAGGTTGTCTTTCCAATCCAAATGAGCCCACTAGGCATTGTGCCTGTTTCTTGGTTGCAGGAGGGATAAGATGCAACAACTTATTCTTCATCTTGGAAGGGATATCTCCGCATGCTCACACCATTGGACCTCTAGAAATTTACTGAGGTAGGAGGCATCCAAATTTTAGTGAAATTTATTTCCCACCCTCTGACAAACAAATATCTTACCAATAAGTCTAGAGTAGTTGCTACTTCTCACTCATTAGGTCCAATTAGCATAATCTCATCAACATAATGGACCAGTATGATATCTTATGGAAGAGAAATAAGGTCAAGATCCCTCCAAACTAAATTATCACATAGGGCTTGGGGTGTTAATATATCCCTGAGGTAGGACAGTGTAGGTGTAATGCTGGCCTTGCCAGATGAAACACAACTGCTTCTAGTGTGTCTTATAGAATGGAATGGAGAAAAAGACATTTTTCAGATCCATAGCTTTATACCAGGTACCAGGGAATGTATTAACTATCTCAAGCAATGAAACCACATCCAGTACAGCAGCTATAACCGGTGCCATCACTTCATTAAGCTTTTGATAATCTACTGTCATTCTCCATGATCTATTTGTCTTCCACACAGACCAAATAGGAGAATTGAATGGGAATGTGGTGGGAACACCCCTACATCTTTCAATTCCTTGATGGTGACATTACTTTCTGCAATCTCTCTAGTGATGCAATATTGATTTTGATTTTCTATTTCATAGGTGAGAGTAGTTCTAATAACTCCCACTTAGCTTTCCCCACCATATTAATCCTTACTCCACAGATCAGGGAACCAATGTGAGGATTCTTCCAGCTGCTAAGCATATATATTCTAATTATGCAATCTGGAATTGGGGGAAAATATTGGTTGGACCCACTGGGCTTATTGTGAGATGGACCTTAGCTAAAACTCCATTGCTAAGTTGACCTCTATAAGTTTCTACTTTGAGTAGAGGACTACAGTGATGTTTTGGATCTCCTGAAATCAATATAAGTTTACAGCCAGTGTCTAGTAGTTCTGAAAGGCCTGATTATTTTCTTCTCCCCAGTGCATAGTTACCCTAGTAAAAATGAAATGAGTTTCTTTGTGGAAGCCTGGGAAAATATTAACAGTATATATTTTATTAGTATATAGGGGTCCTTCCCTGAGGGGACCCAGCCTTGTCTTAATTAAAGAGATTCTAGGTTTGTAAACTGACTCAACTCTGGGAATTGATTGAGGCATTGTCACTTTCTGTTTTTATGATTTGAATTAGAATTTCATTCACTTGACCCAGAACTTTCTGCTATACACAGATCAATTAAGAATTTAGTAGATGTCCTATATTTTTCACTTTAGGAACACCATGATAAATTAGCCAAGGACAGAGGCTTTGCTAAAGTCAGACTATTCTGATTGCTGCTTTTATTCTGTTGTTCATTACCATGCCCACCTTGCATTTAGCAGTTGAATGCCATCACTTGCTACCTGCCACCCCAGGATCCAATTATTCTTATTGCATTTCTGTTTTCCAACCAAGTGGCTATGGTTCCCACTGTAAGGTCTGGCCTACAGAAAATAACTATCATGGAGCTCTTTAAGAATCCTGGGGCTCCATTCAAAAACTCATTTTTCAAAGTATTGATGAAAGATATGTCTTCTGGACCCTCCCATTGTGGGGGACTAGGTCTTCAATGACAAATACACTCTAACATTTTAATTTCCTTAAGCCTCTGAATTGCTTCTTATATATTAAACCAAGAAAGTTTAGGCATTTCCAATTAGTTTACCATGGGTCATCTTTTGATTCATGTTTCAGCCAACCAATCACAGAAACTGCTAGAGCCCTTTCTAGCTTTCCAAGCTACAACACTGAATGTAGAATCTCTGCGAATTGAGCCCATATTACTATATTCATCCTGATCCAAGTTTATGTTCCTTCCACCACTATCCTGCACTCTTATTCCCCCCTCCACACATATACACACACACATTCTATCCATTCTTACACAGGTACCTTGGATTTCTACTTTGTATAAATCAGAAAATTCAATTAATTCTTTTGAGGGTAGCACAACTCTTCATTTGTTGTGTACCTCACCTTTAGGGGCCTGATGGAACTTGAGTTTAGTTATAGGTCAACAGGCGAAGAGAGGTCTTGGGGTGGGTCGTGAGGAGAATCTGCATTTCTTGCAGGGCAAATGCATTAGTGGCAGTCATTATGTTTCCTTAGGCAATGCAGAGCAATACGGAGTTGATCCCCTCAGACAGGGAGGTAGGAAGACCAATACTGCTGTGGGAGGAAAGGGTGGAAGGGTCACTACCACTGGGATGGGAAAGCTGCTGCTACTGGGAGTGGAGAGAACAGTTCTGCTGAGGGTGGAGAGGTAATTTCCACTGGGGTGGGGAGAGCTATTCCATGGGACATGAGGGCTTATCAGAATTTAGAAGCTCAGTGTTCCCAGCTTCATCAGAACTTCTCACACATACCCATCTCGATTTACAGGACCCCATTTGCTCCCAATCAATGCAATGGAATGATGTCTGAAACCAAACAAATTCGGAGAAAGTCCTATATTTACCTACGAAAAAAATAGCAAACCCGAGGAGGATAATTTTGAAGAAAATCATGCTTAGGTACCTCACCATAAACTGATGAAAAGGAACAAAAAAAGAAAAACATTTCTAGAAAAATTCTAAATTACATGAAAGTAATCACTTCTTATCAGATATGGAAGCAAAAGGGTACTTGAAAATATCTTTAATGTGCTTGAAGAAAACAAAATAGAAGGTGCCAATTCAGAATTCTATATCCAGTGAATTTTTTTCTTTTTTTTAAAGAATGAAGATGAAGACAAGACATTTTTAGATAATAGAATAACAGGAATGACCTGAAAGGAGTAAGGTGGAAAAAAAATCCCAGCTCACCAATTACCAAGAATAATGTATTTTCTCAATCACCAGGCTGGAAAACCTTATATTTCATGGGATATTGACTAGAGTACTCAAAAGGCCTTTGCCTCAGATGTAAGGGCAAACAAGTCATAGACAAAATAATGTACTGAGTCCATCTAAAAGCTTAAAAGCAAGATATGAAAGTTTCAAGTTATTTCCATGTAAATTAACAGCATTCCAAAACAAACTCAAGAATATTTATAGCATGCAGATATATCCAGCACCCATAAAGAAAATCCACATTATCTGACATCTAGTTAAAACTATCAGGCATGCAAAAAAACAAGTGATGTGACTCATGCTTTTAATAAAATAAAAATAAAAACTGATCCAGATATGACCCAGATTATATAATCAATGAAAAACCACATTCAAATAGTTACCATGTCTGTATTTTGTTTGTAAAAAAGGTAGTGGATGCTTTTTAAACTAGAATAAGATAACTGAAAAATAAAATTTTAAAGTTCTATTCCCAGTAGAGCAAAAGAAATAAAATACTTATAAATAAATTCACAAAGGCATGCATCATCACTACACCAAAAACTACAGAACATTAGTGACTCAAATAAAAGAACAATAAAATTGAATATATTCTATCCCCCAGACAGCGCATGCTGCACCCATTAGGCATTAACAAGTTAGTTTTTCAACATATGTATTTATTACAATTTGTAAAGCTAATCTATTTTGCTTCACCATAGACAATATTCTTTATGAAAAGATTATCACAAACTCAGGTGTATTTGCCTTGTTTGAAGTAAACAGAATGAATTGGAAATTTAAATTATGTCTCAGGAACATTCCAAAAATGATTCAACAGTAGTGTTGGAAAATGATATAAATTATTTTCCGTAAGTCATACACTGAAATAGTTCAGAAAACTAGGATATATTAAATTAATGTCATGAAGAATATTATTTTTTCATTCTTCACAAATGTGTGTCATAGAAAGTGTGGGTGATATAAGGCGGAAGAGCTCACCTTTGTTAGTAAAGCTGAATTAACAGTTTAATGATAAAATGTATTCCTAGTGATAAAAAGTCCTTGCAATTGAAGGTGATTTGCACTTTCCTCTACATAAATAAAAGAACATTTAGAGAAAAAAATAAAGACTAAAAAGAAAGTGAATGAAAGAAAAGAAAACAGTCCTTAATTCAGGTTTCTAGAAGATAAATTGTATGACAGGCCCAAGGGCAATTTAGAATATGCCAGCACAGCTTCCTGGGGAGTATGCCAATAAGCAAATGCTACAACTAGAAAAACTGTTTTCACAGCTTGACATCAGAACTCCATGATGGCTGTCAAGAATTTAATGGTGACCTAAGGTGCTGACCTTTTCAACAAAGTGAGAAGAAGGAAAATTCAGGGGGTAAGAAGTTGAAATATGGATTGATAGGTTTATAATCTGCATGCGGTCATCAAAAATCATTTTACATGGATATAATAATAATGTATACTCTTAACACAATTATAAGAGTTTAGGAAAAAGACTTTTTTGAATAAATTTTTCTTAAATCTTCAGCATTTGCACTTTCTTTAATACATACTTCAAATATTACTATCCTATTTTGTAGGAAACTAACACATTCATATTATTTTATTTTCTCAATATATTTTCAGTTTATTCATTGCACTAGTACTCTCTAGAATCCTATGACAATTATCACCCGGTTAATGTTATTTCCTTCAATTAATTATTTTTAATTTGTTTAGGTTAAAATATATATTTTCTGCAATTTCATTTATAGAGATTATTTAAAATTCCAGTGTTTCCTTTAATAGGTTCCTGCCACACCTATTATGGCATTTGGAATTTTTTAAAAAATGGGCCTTTAGTTCCGTATATTGATAGTGTCACAGATATGTAAAGAAACTATATAGTTTGAAATGAAAGCATTATTTTAATTTTTTTTCCTAATGATTTTGGGATTTATCAGAAATTAGGTTACCAATAAGGAATTTAGGAGTGCTTTTTATTTGAAATACATGTATTTTTGTGTTCCACTTTCTTTATCACCACTATAATGTACATTTCTGTCTGTACAAAATTTTTTAAAAGAAATGGAAGGAGATAGTTATCCCTCATCTTACAATCTTTGTGAAGGAGAAGTGGTTCTATTGGGCTTCTGATGGAAAACCATTCATAGCGCCCATACACACATCTGTGAAGAAAAGGACAGATTGAGCCAAAGTTAAGGGAAACAGACTAACTTTGAGGAAGGATGGGGAGCTGTAGGGACAGCAGAAAAGGAAGATGATAGAATATTAAAGAATTGGGAGCAGAGTGGTGAAGGGAAAGACAGGCAAGAGAAACCTTTAAAAGTAGCCACAAATTTGGGGGTGTACAATTTTTTCACACACAAATTTTCACAAAATGAAGATTTTCCCTATCCCAGTCCTTTCATTTCAGCCTCCTTTAGGTATCTACCTTTCAGTGTAGGGCCACATTAGGTAACATAGAACAAATAACCCACAACTGTACATCTTTTTGGTAAAAATATGGAGACCCTTTTATCTCCTAAGAGATTGAGGTGACTGAAAAATGAAAATATGTTTTAGATTAAACTCATGAATGTCAGTTTTTTAATATGTCACATAATGGGAAATTAGGAACATCATACCAAAGATTTTCTAATCCGTATTTTTGGTGATTACACTGGTGGGTAGTGTTATTCAGCCACACAATATCCTATGGTGCTAATATTAAAGTCAGAATTTGGGGTTGAATGAATTTATATTAATATAATAAAGAGGTTTAAATTTAAGAGTGAATTATTATGAAAATTTTGCAAACTTTTCCTTTTTTCACTCATTGTCTCCCAGGGGAATATAGCTCACAAGAATTCCACACCTTGAATTCTGTTGAAGAACCTCTCAAATTAATGCTACAAGAGTTGAAGCTTATGTTTCCTCTACCTTGTAAATACCTATGGGTACTAGGATGTTTGAAACAGTGTACCAGATATAGAAAAGCATGGGCTCTTCTATGTCGACACTGAAGCTGGTGAAATAGTTAGCAGTCACATATGCAAGAAGGCAAAATCAGATTTGAGAATTTTCAACACATAGGCCAAAATTGGCATCACCAAATTATGCTGAAAAGATTTTGTCCAATAATCTTGTGTGCTTTTGTTGGGAGGGAGAAGCTTGGGTATCGATAGCTTTGAAGACAACCTGGGTGTAATTAAATATGCTGTGATTCTGCAAGCTAAATTGCCTCTGCTTCTGGTCTTGTTATTTCACTCTTCTGAGATTCAATGGTCTTTGTACCACTGCAACAGGAAGAGAATCATGTACATTACTACTATGGTACATAGATTTTATATTAGATATTTAGCAATAAGTTTAATAATTAATTGAATACATGAGCTTTCAATATCTATAATACTTTTCGGCATCCCAAATTTACCCCAAAGACATTGTTCTTTTAATGATTTAGCCACCAAATACATTTATGTTAGCATTCTAATAATTATTTTCCACTTTGAGTGTATTGAAGGAGATTTCAATGACTTTTTGGATGTTTCTCTTCTGACTTTTGACTAAAAATAATAGAGATAGAATTTAGTATGTACATCCTGAGTGCAATTTTTATTGCAATTGGTAATATAACCAAGTGTGATTATGTGCTGGGTGCTTAAAAAATAAAAACGGATTGAATATAACTAGAATTATGTTAAAGAAACTACAGGGTGCTGTATTAAATAGACTATGTAAAATATATGTTTTATAATGAAAAATAACTATGACCAGCATCAAGACAATTGTGATTATAAAATGACAAATAAAAATGTGGTCCTCAAGAACAAGCAACTGTTCAAGCAATGATTTTTAGTAAGTTTGTTATAATATGCTGCTGGAGGAGGATAAACAATCTGACAAATGGGAAAACATACATTACACTAAATGTCACTGTGCATGAATTAAACTTGTATAATACATCGCTAATAAGCCAATTCAATTAGAGGGAGTTTTACACATGCCCAATTTGCTTGTGGTACAACTAGATGGCCGTCTTAGGCACAAAAATGTCACATTTTGGTTATCTTCCAGTGGATATAATTCAAAACAATTTAGATATAAAAAACTCTTTAGTCAAATTATATTCTTTCTTGACGAAATAACATACAGTTTGTTTAATACTTTAGGAAATAAGACATTAGAGATTAAAGGGTAGTGTAAATTTGTATACTATATAATTATGCTCAAATCAAGATTATTTTACGATTTTAATTTTGTTTTTAAAGGTATTAGAACTTTTTAAATTATAAAAGAAATTAATTTTGTTTTATTAGAAAATTTTAAACCTATTTTTAGAAAATTGTAGATTAATATTCAGTTCTAAGAAATACTACACAAATTAACACATCTTGCATAGCTATATGACATCATAACCAAGGAATTGATACTGATCCAATCCACCGACCATGTTTGTATTTCATCAATTTTAACTGCACTGTGTGTGTGTATGTTTAGTTCTGTCATTTTGTCATACGTGCAAACTCATCTAACCATCATCATATTCAACATAAGAGCAGTTTCAAAGTAGTTTTTGTTTTTATTTTCTTTATTTTCTTGTTTTTAATTTCATTGAGTTTTGATTTGATCTCTATTCCCTTCTTCCACTTACTTTAGGGTTTTTCCCTTGTTTTCTTAAAGTATCAAACTTAGATTATTAATTTGAGACCTTTCTTCCCTTGTATTGTGAGGATATAGTCCTATAAATGTCATTTCTCAATACGATTTATTTGCAGCCCGAATATTTTGATATGTTATATTTTCAACTTATTTCAGTACTGTAATTCCCATTGTTTTAAAAAGCACATATATACAACAACAAAACAATATATATGATAATCTAGTTACTAAATATTTAAAATTATCCCTTCTCAAAAGCAATCAATGTTGGGGCAGCCTTGTAGGGTTTTGTCTAAACATGAATTACTATGTGAATATGGATAAAATACTAATTTGGTAGAAATGGACAATTTAAGAACTTCATTTTTACACAGTATTGATGGCTTTTATTCTATGTCATGAGGCCAAGTAGTTTTCTGCCAGGTTTTTTGGTATGTCTACTCCAACTATATAGTCATAATCTGAGTAACTAAGTACACAGTGGGTCATATAGTCACATGACTATTTGGTGAGTAAATCTAGTCAAACTTCAACTTATCAACTGAGCTCCCATTTTGAAAAGTAAGCCTGTGTTGCATATTGGTTTAGTGTAAGTTCAAACAAAGAACTCAGTCATTTCTATAAAGTCTGAGTATGTCCCCAATATTAGTGCATGGTGCCTGAACACTCTAGTAAATGGCTGTAAGTTTCTTTTGAAAGGCTGAAAAGGTTGATTAACACTGAAGAGAACCTTGGTGTAGCGCAATAACGTTAACCTATTCACCTGTACAAGTATTTGTTTTAGAGGCAGGCTTGTGATGAACTTATTCCCAGTAAGACATATTGGGAAGTCTTTTGAGAGTCTTCTGTGTAAAATCTTTCTTCCTGAATCAAAGATAGGACCTTTCCATTCTTACTTGTATACTAATACTTTAAGACATCATACATATTAGGTTTTGTACCTTTTTTTTTTAATCTCGAGATAACTGATAGCCACAAGATAAAAAAGTTGACCTAGAGCCTTTCAGTATTTACCAACCCTTTGGGGTCTGCTTCTAGACTTTAACTAAAATAATTAAATATTCTTATCATTAAAATTTTTGCTTGCACATTATATTGTTTGAAGTTGAAAACATGCAACCTGACACATACTAGCAGTTCTTTTGGTCATTTTCAATTTTTCTTAAAAAATGATAGAATTAGAATGTCATATCATAATTTAAGCCATAGCAGAAATTTTATGTTACAATTTAATATACTCAATTACATGTAGTATTAAATATTAGATGCAATTAAGACAGCAGATGGAACATACATGACTGTATCCTATTCTTTGAACCCTCTAAACATCCAAAAATAGGTTCAAGAATTAAAAAAAAATAGCATTCAGTTAACTCATGAAAACTCAATATACCAATTTCTATGAGAAAACTGAAAAGCTAGTAAAACTGATTAACTAGAGTGTTCCTGTTAAAAATGGAATTCATAGCATGTCACTTCTCCCTTTAAAATCTTCCCATCACTTCCCACTGCATTCATAGTAAAGACCAAATCATATAGTGGTCTCAGGACACAATATTATCTACTCTGACATCACCCCCTACTATATTCCCTATTGTTCCTTCTGTTGCAGCCACCGTGAGCATTTTGTCATCTCTAAAACAGGCCAGCAACAATCCTACCTCAGGGCCTTTGCACTTGCTAGTCCCTATGACTGCAATGTTCTCCATTATAATACCTTGCCTCGATGTCTCAATTCTTTCTTTTTTTTCTTTTTTTAAATTTTTTATTTATTTATTTATTTTTCCTTACATGGGGGTAGACCCACATCCGGGGGATGTCTCAGTTCTTATAGATATTTATTAAAATTTTTACTTTCTTAATGGAGTTTACAGTGGCTATCTTAATTTTTCAGTGAACTCTAACCCCAGTCATCTGTTTCCATTTACCATTGGATTCCTTTCTTTAGATTTACCAAGATATAACATATATGATTTCTCTTTGTCTTGTTTAGGGATTAATTTCACCATGATTTCATGAATTCCATGGAGAGAGAGAATTGTGTCTACTATTTTCCCAGGATCTAAAACTGTGCCTGGTACAGAGTAATGTTCAATATTTGTTTATTAAATTAATTACTAATTAACCACCTCTTCTAATTAAGATTGAGCTATCAGGTAGCAGATGCTTGGATTCAAATCTTTGTTCAGTGACTTTGTAGCTGTGCGATGTAGAGAAACTTATTTAACCTCCCTATGGCTTAATTCATTCATCTATAAAATTGGGAAAACAATAGTATTATCACATAGGGTTGTTAGGAAGATCACAGGAGATAATATATTTAAATTACTTTGCACACCATCTAGCACATAAAGAGTACTAAAATATTAGTTATAATTAGTTTTGTAAGTCTATTGTTATGTCAATATAAAGATTAGAAATACCATCAGAAATATATTCACTAAATTATTAAGATTGGTTAATTTTGAGGGCGTTGGTGCTACTGATATCTCACACTACATATTTCCATATTGTTTAGGAAAAAAATAATGGTTTAAAAATCTGTATTTCTTCAGGCCTTAATATATGTACCCACCTGTCTTCTGTTTATCTCCTTTCTTTTAGAAACAATTTTCTTTTAATTATACTCATTACTTTCCACCAAGAGATGATTATAGATTTATTTTTTCACTTCTATGGTCCTCTGATGAGGTTGATTTATGATTCCTCTACTGGTCCAAAGGTTCAACTCTAACATCTGAAAAGTTTTATTCCTTGGGGCTTTTCCTCTCAACTCCCCAGGTGGCCGGCTTCTCATTTGCTCCACAGATGTGTGGTGGCACTTCTATTAAGAATATAGAAGATCTATAGTTATCAAAGCCAGCAATATGGAAATTTTAAAAGTTTCATAGACTCCACTAGCGTTTTCCTCTCAAGAAACCCGTGGTATTTCACTTCAATTAGCATGTTAATTATTTTACTTAATGCCCATCGTGATTGAAAATCATTTGTTATATTTCAGCAATCTTAAAAGGAATGGTAGGACAACACTGTAAATGTTTTGCAAGTTTTTGTTTCTTATTATAAGAATTATTATACTTTATTATTACAAATTCCATGGTTAAAAAGTGTAAAGATGGAAATAAAAAAATTCACATACCATTTTTTAAAAAAAAATTGTAAGCTCTACAGCAACGAACATTCATGTGTCTAAAGGCTTTTGTGCAGTTCTGTGGATTAGCTTATGCAATATACATCTTATTACATCTTCATATTTCTATTTTTAAATTTACATATATGCACTTATAGAAACAATTCCTATGTATAATGATAAACACAAACATACTAATGCTTTAAATGTTCACTCTAGAATGAATGTACAATTTACATGCTCAAATAACTATTTAAAATAGATTTACTCATTTTACTCTAATCAATTGATTTTCTCACTCTTATTCTCCTTTTTTCTCCTTCATCTCTCCTTTCCCTACTCCTCTTCCCCTTCTGTCTCTCCATCTTCATCTCTCTTTTATTTTAACCAGAAAGAAGGAAACAATATAATCTCATTATTTAAAGTGTGCCTTCTTTTAAAATTGTAACTTAAAATTATAGTCTTGCTTTGTCTCAGAGACTAGAGTGCCATGGCCTCAGCCTAGCTCACAGCAACCTCAAACTCCTGGGCTCAAGTGATCCTCCTGCCTTGGCCTTCCAGAGTGCTAGGCTTACAGGTGTGAGCCACTGTGCCTGGCCTTTGTTATGTTATATTAAATAATTCTATACTATATGTGTCTATAGAATCTCTCACTGGGTATGTCTACCATATATGAAAGTAAAATTTAGATGTTCTTGACCAAAGTAGCTAATGGATTGTCTATTATGATCTATTGCATTTACAATGAAATAATAGAAATTATGACAGTCCAGATTTGGATCTCTTCACATTCGAAGACTTTGTTTTTCACATTTTGAGTAATACTATAGCTTCATTTTTGTATTAGTTTATTTGATATCACTGAATAAGATGAGATTTGTTTTTACATTTCACATTCTCATTTAATGTACTTCTGCAACACAGCTGGGAGCAGTTGCAGTCATAAACTCAAATGATTATATGGTTTCCAAAATGAGGAAAAAACTAAGAATACTGAGAGAGCACAGTTTTTAAATCAAAAGTTAAAATGTTAGGAAAGATTTGTGGTTCACTTACAGGTTTAGCCCTGTATGATCATTCTCACCTGACCCAATACAATTATTTCAGTTGATTGTAATTTAATTACTATATTTAAAGACAGGTAGCCTCTCAGGAGGGTGGGAAAAGAAGTTATGACAAATGTATTTTATGGCATGTGAAATAGTTTGTATTTTTTACAGCATGTATAGAAAGTAAATAATTTTCCATTTGATAGATGAACCAAATAGCTCAGTCAAAAAAGTGTGAAAAAAATAACAGGAAGCAAAGTGGGATTTAGATTTTAATATTATATTTTTAATGTTTTGAGTTTATTTTGCTGTGACGTTTGTGTTTTTGTGTGTGTGATTGTGGATTTCATTTAGATTTAGCTCATTAAATATGAAATGTCCGATTTTGGATCAAGGTATAGTTTATTATATCACAAACAAGAAGCAGAATAATTAATCTAAGTATGCACCGATACTATCAACACAGTTTTGCCATCTTAACAGTGGCTTGTTTATGTCAGCAGTGAAGAAGCCTGGAGGGGTAATGAAATTGTGAAAGGCATTTTGCACAGCTTGTTCAGAATTGAATATTTTTCCTTGCAAGAAGTGACCCAAACCTGGAAGAAACAGTTGGTGTAAGGTCTGGTGAATACAGTGGATGGCTGAGAGTTTCCAAGTCCAGACTCTGTAGTTTGAGCAGTGTTGTTTGTGCAACATGTGGTCATGTGGTCAACCACTGTCTTGCAACAGGATTGCCCTGTCTCTATTGACCAATCTCAGCTGCTTAATGGCGAGCATCCTCATCATTTCCTCCAACTGGTTTCAGTAGACAACCACAGTAATCGATTGACCAGGTTTCATGAAGCTGTACTGGATGATACTGGTGCTAGACCACCAAACAGAAACTATGAGCTTTTTTTGATGAATCTTCAGTTTTGGACTGTGTTTGGTATTTTATCCAATGATTGTGCCAAGTGCTTGCAATTGTCAAAAAGAACCATTTTTCATCACACGTAACAATATGGTGTAGGGATGGTTCGCCTTTATGTAATGACAGCAAAGAAAGGCAAGCTTGGCGATGATTTCTCTTCTGTTGCTCTTTTAATTCATGCGTAACTCATCTATCCAGTTTCTTTAACTTGCCACTTGCTTCAACGGTCCAATGTTGTTGAAATAGTGATATCAAACCTTGCTGCTAATTCATGCATACATTGATATGGATTCGCTTCTGGTTCAGCTTTCAGCTCATTATTATCCACCTTGGTCTCAGGTCACCCACATGGCTCATTTTCAAAATTAAAATCACCAGGACGGAACTTCTCAAACCATTGACCTACTGTGTGTTCATTAGCCACATCCTTCCCAAACATTTGGTTAATTTGACCTGTGTGCACTGCATTGGTCCCATGATGGAACTCATATTCAAAAATGACACGAATTTTTGACTTATCCATGGTTCCACAAAAATTGCTCTAAGAAATTTCTGAAAGATAATCACAAGCCAAAATGTGTGTTTACGAGAGTGAGGATGTACCTTCACAATAAACATAAAACAAGAAGTGTCAAAGTGAAAGGTCAGAAACATCAACTGTCAAAGTTAGTACTCAAGGAAATCAGACATTTCATACTTAACAACCTATACTAAGGGAAAGTGGCTGATTTTCTTGTGTATATGAATCTTCAGTCAAATATAAAACATAAATATACACAGTAATATAAAAACAAACATGAATATAAAACTTTTGGAGGTGATGCATAGGTTTATGGCATAGATTGTGATGGTGTTTTCGCAGGTGTATATTTATCTCTAATTAAATCGTATATGTTAAATGAGCATAGATTTTTGTATCTCGATCATACCTCAATAAAGTGGTTTAGAAAAAAGAATGAATAACCATTCATAAATATGTATTCATATTATTTCATATCAAATTAAAAACTCAGCAACTATAAATAATTGCTTGCAATATGATACATAGGGAATGGACATTGTAAAAAATCACCACAAATTGCAAATGTTAAGTAAATTTCTGCACGTAAAACAAGTTCTTCCAGGTGCACACAGGTGAATGAATCAAACATTTGGTACATTTCTCCAGACTTCGTCTCTTGATGTGCTGCATATGCACTCATGTTAGAAACAGCATGTTAACTGTTTTTGGTATGTTTTTATTACCTAGATTACATGTCTTAGTTTGCATGTTTAATTTTTAAAATTCTTATTGCTTTTTTTGCTAGCCCTTACAACCATAAATTATTTTCTAGACTAGTATTTGAATATAGAACAAACTCATACTAAGGTCTAGAATATATTTCATGTTCATATATTACATTATCAGTTTTATTAAAAATTGGGGATATGAATTAAATTATAAAATTGTAAAACTCTTATTCCATAGGTAGGAATTCTCTTCTCTAAGTAAAAGGTCTATAAATTGCAACTCACAAAAAAAAAGAAGTTAAAAACAGAAAATAGGAAATTTTGCTCTCTAAAGGTTAGAACCAATTTTAGCATATTTTGTTTTAATATTTAGGTGATGTGAAATACAGTGGTTATTGAAAATACAAGCAACAAAAGCCAGGAGAATGATGTAGTCTACTGTATATGAAAATATTCCTTTGAGCAACAAACATCATTTAGTTGTGCTCCGTTCTTACTAGAATAAACCCCTAAAGGAAGGAATTTTCAGCTGAATTTTCTCATTCATCATAAAATGACATTTTGCTTTCAGTTTTTATAACCCAACCCATTTCTTTAATATCTGCACATTTTATTATCTACCTGGTGCAAAGACCTCAAAAAAAGTCTAAAAAGCCAATACATTTCTGCCAGCTTTGATCTGTGCTAATGTGAAAAGAATACATTGTAGTATCAGTCAGCATCTCCCCCTAAGCTGTACACATGCAAGGTTACTCTCACAAATATGCAGAGATACACTTTCACAAATTATATTATTAAATATAGGGCTCCCAGGCATAAGCTAGAAAGCCTGCTTTTGTTCTGTGATAGGCTTCTTTATAAATTTTTAAAGTAAAAGTCTTAAATTATATACAATGTGGGAAAACACTAAACCATAATCAGTGGATATATTAGATGAAAATCATTAACAGCAATCAAATCACGTTTTAGAACACTGTGGTTTAAAAATACATCATATTATTTTGCTAGCTCAGATCTCTTTGCCTTAATGCTTCTTTTCATGTACAGAGAAGAAAGAGCAGTATTAGGGGATGGGGGAGAAAGATGCAATAAATAGAATATGAGAAGATAATGAACTCATGTCCCGGAAATGCTATCTTTGCACCTTGTCTCTCTGAGTTAAAAGAACAACTGAAGCACACTCACAGAATACGCCTTATGGCCACGATTTTAACCAAGATATTCTGCAGAGAGTGCAAATAAAGGATTCATCCTCTTGCATTAGGGAAGAGCTGGGGAAGTGATATCAGAGGAGAAGGCCACATATCCTACCCTGAAGTCTCAGGAATTGAGTGAGCTTCTCTTTATATCTCAGCTACTGGGTAATATTTTACTAACTGGTTTTTCTTAGGCAGATATTTCCATGGCACCCACTAGCTACTGGTTTGGCATTGCCGAAGTGATCCATAAGCCTGCCTTATACAGCTGGTGAAAGAATGCAAAATAAAGTTTATTTAAAGAAAATTGTATACTAAATTAACTCATTGAAGGAGGATCCATAACTGGAGTGAAGAAGATGCAGCTGAAAACATAAAATCAGTGGCTCCATATTGAATTGTAACCAGTTGAAAAAAACCAGAAACACATTTAGGAAAAATACAATGAAAAATTCCCAGAACATAAACGTATAGCGCAAAAATGTTTCTTGAATCAAAAAAAATGAAAACATGACTTTTAAAAGAACAGATTAATAAACTAAAAAATGGAATTCCATTGTTAAACTCTGAGTTAATGTTCTGAAAGATCAAGTGGCCGTATTATCCAACAATAACAAGAATGTAAGTTCCAAGATGCAGGTACATGTCTGAATACTTTCAGCACCTAAACCAGCACCCAGCTCAGAGAAAGGGCTTAGCAAATGCTTATTAATGAAGACATAATCAACACATAATGTGTTAGAGATTAAGAATCAAAAAGATTAGTGAAAACATAATTAAAGAGAACAAACATGAATATAGAAAATATTAGAAGGCGAAAATCATTAGCTCATGATAAAATAAATACAGAAATAGTAGTATAAATTCCCTGGCAGCAGAGATAGCCACACAACGTGTGTGTGTATGTGTTTGTGTGTGTATATACACTTATATTTATGTATGTGTAAATATACATACATATAGGTATCTTAGTGAAAAATATAAATAGTAGAGTAACATGTATAGTACGATCCTATTTAAAAAAACACATAACATTTCAACAATTCAAAGTACTTCGAAATGAATGAGTCGATATGTATATGAACTAGAAGAACAATGCGCAAGCATAACACAGCAGGCATTTATTAATGTTTATATCAGTGCAGTGGGATGGGGTTGCAAGGGAAGCAGTTATCATTTTTTATGGTTTCTGAACATTTTATTTATTTTTATTCGTAACTAGGCTTTCCCATAAAGATCAATTCTAAAGGAATACTTATGAAAAGAAAATAAGTCTTGGGAGTCCAAGGTGACAATCTTATTAGCTTTGAGTCTAAAAGACAGGTAATATAATGGTTGAGAGTGTACACTCTGGGGTCAAACTGCTTGGATAAAAATTGTGGTTTTTTTTCCCTTATAAAAACTACCAAAGCCTGAGGAACATTTTCCTCCTTCTTCCTTAAGATTTTTTTTTAATCTGTAAAATGGAAAGTTGAAAGTAGTAATTCCAGCCCCATAGAGTTGTAAGGATTTAATGAATTGACATATGCAAAGAATTTAAAAGAATAGAGAGAACATAAGCTCTTAATAGATGTTAGCCGGCATTATCATCCAGCATAAAACTTGATCACAGTAACCTATGAGCACACAAGTGTGCAGTGGGAAGTGAAGCCCAGGGGACAGAAACCAAGCGGGAGGGAGGTGGAGGGGAGAGGAATAAACGTACCTAATAGGTCCTATGAACACTACCTGGGTGATGGGCACACCTATAGCCAGGACTCAGGCATTACAAAAATGATCCATGTACCCTAAAACATTTGGACTCCTTAATATTTTGAAATAAAAAAATAAAATTAAATAAATAAAGGGTATTTTGTCTACATCCCAAATCCCTAAAGTTCTAGCAAATCTGCAAGTCAGAAAGATAGGTTAACTGAGCTTTACAAAGTAATCCTCTCTCACAATATTCCTCAGTCACTCTAGAGCTGGAAGATAAGCTGAATTCTTCCCGGTTTTCCCCAGACTGCTAGGGTCATTTGAAACTGACTCTGCTCAAGGGTTGTAAGCAGTCTGGCCACTTGCTAGATATCACTTCGTGCCAGGGCCTCTGCAGGGATTGCAGATAGAGGACGACACCATTAACACAATGTACTTTTGTCAGAGAGGGAGATTTCCAAATACCTCTCCCCTGGCTCCCTAAATCTGAAAATGTTGCTACTGATAATTCTAAAGGTGAAGTATAAATATCGTTGGGTCAGGTTACTATTGATATTTTCCTGCTACTGGATTTTAGAGCCTTTCTTAAGAGCAATTTTTCAAAGTTACAAAATGTACCTGATGTGAGGATAAAGGTTTATAACTGACAAGGTGGAGTTAGCTACTTTGCAGTTTGGCGTAGATCAGTACTGACTGCCCTCACATATAAAAATACACACAGTGAATATGCATCAATATCTTTGCTCATCCGTTTGGCAAGATCACTTATTGATTATATTATGGACCATTTTCTCCCAGGTTTTAAAAGGTTTCTTTTAGAAGTTATGTGATTTGATGAGAGCTTTGATTCAAGGTGGGGTGGTGGCACGTAAAGAGATAAATTTCCTGAGTCTTTGTTCTAATTCTTAAAACCATAATCACTGATGTGTTCCTTGTATTGCTCATGACTCTAATCCTAATATTTACTTATATTTATGTATTGACTACCATGGCTTTTTTCTCTTTTAGTTTAACATGCAGTGTATTTTGTTTGCAGATAAATTAGTCTATATGTCTGTGTGCATGTGTGTGTACATGCACATAAAATGTCGTTTAACATGAATGTCCTATACTTCTTTATTTAGTGGCCTCCTGCTAACTTTTTGTAGACGTACATCATAATGTATTTAAGTAAGTCTCTACCAAAAGCCATCTATATTATTAAAATGATGTAATATACATCTGTTACATATATTCTTGTGAATTTAATTTTTCCCTTAGAATAAATTTCAAAAATAAAATTCTATTAAAAGGACTTAAAAAAGTTGATATTTAATGACAAACTTTTTTTAGAATATTGCATACATACACAAACATATCTGCTGCCTAGCTATTTTAAATTTTATCAAGTGGAAAGACTGGGAAAATACAGTAGATTATTATTTTTCTTTGTATTTCTTTGATTACTAGTATGTCTGAAGATATTTTTCATATCATTTTGGGGACTTATTTCTTTTTCATTTTTTGTATGAATTTACATTCAAAGCAGGATTTTCTATAACATTTTGGGGGTTTTCTTACAGATTTGTAGAGAATTTTTATAAAATACAGGTTTTAACCCTTTATCATTTTATATTATAGTTTCTCTAAGTTAACAATTTGTGTTTATATCAATAGGTTTCCTTTTAGTCAACCAGAAATTTTACATTGTATGTAGTATGCATTTTAGTGCCTTGGGAAGGCATTCTCCACTGAAATAGTACATAAATATTATATATCATAAATTTAAAGACTTTTTCTTTAAATCAGAACTACAATTTTATTCAATATTTCACAACTGCCATTATACCCACAATTTAAATGACTAAATTTATGACAAAGTACAGAAAACATGTCTTGATGATTCTTTAAAGTTATAAAAAGAACAAACTTCTGACATGCTTTTACTTGCATCAAGAATTTCTCCAGGCAGCTTAAAGAGCTTCACAATCATTATCTAATTAATTACTACTATTTTTTTTTCTTTTTCTTTTTTGGAGAAAGTGTGAGAGAGCACATTTATTAAACTTCTTTCTAGAGGAAAAAACTGCAACATAGTGTGATTTGGCTAAATGACCCCTGTCATTCCACAGAATCGTAGAAAGAAAAAAAATCCGCCTTTCCTCTTCAGGCTGTTCTAACTTGCCCAGTCTGTTATTTGGCCTTAGCTACTGGCAACTGGGATTTTACTTATCACTT
>CAUYRT010027484.1:0-14498 GCA_963574885.1 Lepilemur ruficaudatus | reverse complement strand
CTGTTAGTCCAGCTTTATATATTAAAACATTTTGGCTGTAGATTTATATATAGAAGAAATGCATAAGTCTCTTATAAAATTATGTCTTTGCCATCTAGGGGATGGACAAGCTTGAAGCTCTAACTCTGGGGGGGAAGGGGGGAAAAGGCAACACACATAACCTAAACATTTGTACCCCCATAATATGCTGAAATAAAAAAATTATCTCTTTGACACACACAAAAGTATATTGTACAGTCCATTTTGAGATCTAAGATTATTTTTATTCATTGGAAACTATAAAATCTCAGTATCTCCATATGCATTGACTTTAATGAAATATTGTATAGCTCAGGATACTCAAAGAATTCTTTCCTTTTGGGGTGAATTCTTCCTAAAATTTCAGGAAAAAAAATTGAAAGAAATGAATTTATGCCTTATAACTAATATTCCAGAATTCATCTTAAAAATAGCATAGACAGCTGAAATATATTTTTATAATAAAAGTTTTACCATATTAAATTACTCGGCAAAAGTCTCAATGTTCTTTCTACTGATTGTCCTCTGAATTGATTGGAACATATGCTTTTCAGAATTTTATTTTGTATCATGGTGGACTTTATGTCTCATTCTTTTTTCCCATTAAGATTCCAGAAGCTTATTTCATTAGAGATCCCCATACGTTCCTTCTTACAAAGGATTTTATTAAGGTATATGTGTTACATTGAAAGCATTCTTCGGTCTTTAGCTGCATGCATGTATTCACAGGTTAGCATTTCCACATCTAACCCCAGCTTCTGGAAATAAGAACAGTGACTTGGTTAACTGAAGCATGTTTGGAAGGAGAAGCAAAGCTTGTCTACAAAATACTAACACTTGGATGATTCTGCACCCTGAGAAAAAAGCACCCCGTGAATTTTCTGGACTTTTTTTCATGGCTGACTTGGGATACACTTGCATTGTCAAAGAGCGTGTTGGCCTCCCTCTTTGATGCATATTGATTGTGACAGTCACCCTCCTTCCCCTGCAGGCCATGGAGGCACAGATACAGAACTTTGGACAGACGCCATCTCAGTTGCTTATTGAGCCACATCCGCCTCGGAGTTCTGCCATGCACCTGGTAAGACATAGCAGCGTGTTGAGATTTTTTTTTTTTCCCTTTTACCTGAGGAGAGAGCAGACAAAATAGTGATTTTTAGCAGCATATTTTTAAAGGCTTCTCAATTTATTGGTTAACTCTTTAGCCTAAGTACATACTGATACCCCAGAGAAAAACAGAGAAGGGAGTGTAATTCTTACCTTTAAGTCCTGCTTAAGCTAGCCCAATTTTGGATTCATGAAAGTAACTATCTTTTCTATGTATACCTCTGCAGAAGCTCATTCATGCACAAAGGCATACAGACACACGCTGGCACCAAAATTAGATTTGATTTGTAAATTACAGTGAAAACTGTAAACACAATACAATATTGCCAAATTTTGGGGCAAGGTGGGGTGGCGGAGTAGTTCATTTTAAGAAAAGGAAAGAAATATAAAGGTAATCTATGGTTGCTGCAGAGAGGCTGTTGAGTAGTGTTTGCCCCAGAGCCAGACTTGGGCCGAACACTGTCTCTACACTAACTGGTAAATGATTCAACGGGCAAGCTATTTTACCTCTCTGTGTTTGTGTCTCAGCATCTATAACTTAGTGGTAAAAACAGTACCTACCACTGAGAATATAATGACTCAATGCTGTATATCACTTAGACCAGCACTCATCCTATGACAAGTTCTTAATAAATGTTAGCTGACAGCATCATCATCATTAGCTACTTGTGTCAAACCTTTTATTCCCATTTTGCAATGAGACAGTTATATTCTTTTCATTTTAATCTGAATTTTAAAAGTCCATTTTCTAAACAAAACAGCTCCTTTTCAGTTAATTAGCAAGTAGTAAACATTTTCCTCTTTATCTAATTTGAAGAAAGTAGAAAAGTTTTCTGAGAAACTTCTCTAGAATTTATTTATAAGACTTCGATTTTGCACCAATTTTTTACTGAAGTAAAAAAATGTTTAAAAGTTAAAACTTGCTTACAAAATGAATTACAGTCCATCAAGTTTTCTAGGTGGTTATCAAGACAATAAGTGTCCCGATGTTGGAATAAACAGCTATGGAATATGCTCCATAATTTATGTGTGAACAAATCTATAAGCTGTTATTTTGTGACGGAAGCATTGTTCACACCTTTCGTTTATTCTCTCAGTTACTTAACAGATTTTTATAGCGCCCCTTCTGTGTGTCAGATACGATGCTAAGTGTTGGAGGTACAGAGACAAATACATCTCCTATACCTTCAAAGAATCAATAGTCAGGCTCCTGGGAAACACAGAAATAAATATTTTTTAAACATTTTTTTTTCTTTCTACGATAACTCAAGCCAGTTTCAGCCCCTTGATTAGTCACTAATGAACTCGACTTGCCTTCTGTGTGGCAAGACAGAAAGGTTTGCCCAAACTCAAGTTGTTCCATGTCAACCCCCAGCCACAGTGCAGGCAAGAGATGTGGCTGAGAACCTCAGGCCTCGAGAAGAAGCCTTTTTAATAAACTGTCCAGGATAATATCTCTAACAGTTTATTTCATGAAATGGCTTGGCAGAAGAGTTTTATTCCCGTGTTAGTGTTCTCTGTTTAATAATAATAATAAAAATATTTATCCTGGAGAAATGCCCAGTCAAAATCCATTACTTTCCTCGGGGAAATTGTTAAGAGAATAAACTGGTGTGGAACTGTTTATAGAGAAAAATCTAAGCTCTCTAAGTTCATGTGGCAGAAATTCATATATATAGCAAACAATTACAAAATATGTATGGAAGGTAAATAATGATAATCTCCAGCATCCCCACTGTGTGTTTCTTACATGGTAGTGTTGACAGTGTTTTGTGGTACTTCCTCAAGGTACTTTGTGTCTGCTTTCTCTCAAATCATATACTAGATGTTTGAGAAGCAAAAGTAAATAAAATGAAAAAAGAAGTACACATGTTGGCCCTCAGTCAGCTCTCAGTCTAGAAGGGAGAAAGGAAACAGTGTCAGAGCAGAAACGTGGGCGAGGCACTGGCAGGGGGACACTGGGCTGCTGGATGAAGGATAATAGATTTTCATTATTTAGACTGTAGTTGTGACCCCAAATCAACCAGAGAGAAATGAAAGTATTGGTCAATGCACTTTGTATTTCATGTAAACAAGGGAAATAACTGATTTGCCTAATTTTCCCACCAAACTGATTTTTTTGATTGCGCGGAATAATTCCGTCGCACGGTGGGACGTGTCTGTGAGCTGGCTTCGCGTTGCAGTCTGGCGGTTGTTGAGTTGAGGCTGGTTGTTAATGATTCGGTGTCCCTAGACCTGTGGCTTCACAGAGCCCTTACCCTTGCTTCGGGGCCCTCCTTGGGTGTAAGGTGCTCTAGCTGGGGGCGTTGGCCGGGGGGAGAGTTCGGGTTGCTCTGTCCTCACGTGTGTGCCCATACTAGCCTTGTCTGTTCAACCTCTCTCGCCCCAGACATTTCACTAACTACGCTGTTCCTTTTGTTTTCCTCTGCTCTCTTCCCTTTCTATTCAACAGTGTTTCCTTCCACAGAGTCCACTCATGTTTAAAGATCAGATGCAACAGGACGTGATAATGGTGCTGAAGTTTCCTTCAAATTCCCCCGTAACCCACGTGGCAGCCAACACCCTGCCCCACCTGACCATCCCTGCAGTGGTGACGGTGACCTGCAGCCGACTGTTCGCAGTGAACAGATGGCACAACACAGTAGGTACGTGCGCCTCAGCAAGTTGCTTCCTAAAGATTTCCTAAAAGCTACGGTTAAGGTAAGAACAGTGTGCTGGGGGTCAACGCCTGTGCCACGTCATCTACAGAAAACAGCGGAGTAAGTAAATAGTTGTGAAACGGAACTAAGGGGCTCTCATCTACCTAATTCGCTACTGCTGTATGTTAATACCTTTAATGCCTCACAGAATGCTTGGCTTATACTTAAGAACTCATTAAATATTTGGTACATGGAAGCGGTTCTGCAAAATAATTCAGGTCCCCCCACCCTATTCTGCCACTGCTCCTCCCCAGAAAAAGACACTTTTACCTCATAGTAAACGAAAGTGAGTTTGAATCTGAATTTTCTGGATGATGGCTTCACATCTTCTTTCTGCCAGGTTTATTTAGCAAAATAATTGAATGTTAATAGCCATTATGTTCCAAATGGTCCTAAGCACTAGGAGTACAGCAATGAACAAGGCAAGCGCCAACTCTGTTCTTGTACAGCTTTGAGTCTTTGAGAAAAGACAGAAATCTAAATTGTTCAGTGATTTCACGTGTGTTTTCTCCAAACTCATTCCTGAAAGTTCCAGCCAGTACATTTGAAGTCATAATAATGCTGTTGCAAAAATTTAGACATATTAATATTTACTTAACCAGGGCGGAAGTAAATGTGACCCAATGAATTAGTTGGCCCAGCTCACCACTTAAGGTCTTCTGGAAGCCCCAGGCCTCCCACTGTCCCCAGAAGCAAACAGATGAGCCACGTTGAAGTAGCCTTACTCTTTCTATTCTCCTGGCCTCTACCTCGCTCTGAAAAATACAGTGATTTGTGCAATGGCTTCTACCCTAGGAGTTTCTAAGTGCACCTCTTTTATGGTCATTGGAGATACCAACATGAGGCAGCACTACTTCCATTCAATCAGAAATATGAAGCAAACATCTTAAGGAAAACTTATGACTTTATCATTCACGGGAGTCTTAGCCTCTAGAAATGTTTTTCATTGAGGAAAACACTTTATAAAGGGCGAAACTGTTCTTTAAAATTGTTCAAAATTATTACATATACAATCATGTATGAAAAATTGTGACTTATGAACTTAATCAAGCCCTAAACATTAATCCCCTGAAAGTAGCTTTTAGTGAGATTAATATTTTAGGTGTGGCCCGATTTTATACCTTCAGTTTACTTGTCAGGTATTGAAAGAAGGTCCCCTCGGATGGGAGCCGCAGCTTCCTCTGCCCTGCCCCAAAGCCCAGGCTCGTACCTGTCCCTGCGTGCAAGCACAGACTTTTCTTTGATTTCAGACTCATTGGTTGCTCACGGACCTTAGCTTTCTGATGGGATCAAGAAATGTTATGATTTTCTATTTTATCCAGCTTCTTCTTATCATTAGGATGGAAACAAGACTCTTTCCAGCTTTCTGCGTCATAAAAGGGGACCAAAAGGCCCTGTTGTGATGATTTTTTAAGGCTCTCTACAAAGACATAATATAACTGAATCATTCTTAGACTAATTTACCAAACAATTTTTAAGCAAATATGCATTGTGTACAATCATCATAAAATGCTGATCATTGGGAAATTCCTTCTGTCTGAAAATTTTATGGTAGTGTCTCTCTCTCTCTCTCTCTCTCTCTCTATCTATATCTATCTATCTATCTATCTATCTTTAGGCCTCAGAGGAGCTCCAGGATACTCCTTGGATCAAGCCCATCATCTTCCCATTGAAATGGATCCACTAATTGGTATGTTAACAAACAAAAATAAACTTTCATGGATACTGACAGGCCAGAGATTCTTACATGGTTATTTTTCACTAAAAATAGTTTAACATTTATTCTGGCACAAAATTAATGTGCAAATAATCTTAAATTATCATCAAGGAAATGTGCAAATCATAATATGCCACCTAGAAACTTTTCAGTATTAAAGAAATTATTCATAGCATTTTCTTGATATTTTAAGAGGTCATTTAAATTGGTTATAAATAAGGCAAATAATTCCAAACTGTCTTTTTTTCAACCTAAAATACTCTTTAATATCCCTATACTATTTAAAATATAGGGATTCAAAGAAATTATTAACGGAAACTAATACCAAAGACCATCTTTTCTAGAAGTCTTTATTCAATAGGGCTAAACTTTTTCTTGAAGTAAAGATTTTATGTGATTGCAAACCAATGAGCTGTAACTCTTTGCAGCAGATATTCAAAATATTTTTAAATAATCCATATACACTTGTTAGCCATATGATCCAGAGCAAGCTTCTTAATCTTTCTAGGCCTCCAATTTTGTATCTGTGACATGGTTTATGATAATATTTGTTCTACCTATCTCATGGGATTATTTAGAAAATTAAAGTGAAGAAAATTGAAAATGCTATGAGAAATTATTAAACTATGTAAAAGTTACGGTGTTTCATTCTTAGATTAAGTCACCCTTCATCTTTAAACCCAGAAATAAGATATAACACAACCATTTCAGTTGGTTATTTATACCCCTATACAAAATAGCATTTATATGTCTTTAGGAGGATGTAAGGTTTTGGACTAGAAATATTTTTAGCATCTAGTCTAGCTGTTCCTTTGTCCAACAGACACTGGCAATGAAATATACAGCTAATGAGTAACCATAGAAAAATTAATAGTTCTATTGTAATTAATCAAGGACCAGTTATACAGTTTTCAAATCACCCAGGATCTTTGGTTTTCTTTTTCCATAGTTCCTTTGCTTTGTTGTCATTTAGATATATATTTTTTCATTGCTTACATTCCCCAGCAATTATGTTTATAGCATTAGTAGATATCTACAAATAGTAGCACTTAGATTTAATTGGTATTAGAGAGTGGTGATGGTGACCTCCTACATCTGCATTTTCTGTTTAAGGATTCAGCCCAGGGATTTACCCTGAAAGGATGGCGTGGAGGAAGGGACAGGCTGGCATGCAGACAGGCACTAGGGAAATCATGTGGTGTCTCTGAGTTCCTGGCTTTATTCAGATTCAGTCCCAGTGCTATGCACTGATCCTTTGCCCGTCTCTTTCCTCCCCATTCCCTCTCCCATCCTTTTGTTCCTCTCCTCCTTGCTGCCAGCCCAATCTGGAAAGGCCTCTGTTTGTTGACAATCAGGTCTTTAAAGCTGCTGACCTAAAGCTCCCTGTGGGGCTGCCCACATAACAACATCCCTTGCTCAAATCTCTACCCTCCTCTTTCCCCATGAATTGTAAATACCATCAGAAAATGACAGATTGGGGCATATATTAAGATATTTTTTCCATGTGTAACATACTTCATACAATATTTATTTCTCATTTGGTTCTTATGAACTAATAAACTTTTGCATTATGAACATCTGTAGAATTAAATGCATTTAAACGTTTTTATTGTGTTTTAAATTCATTATCTTGGATTCCTCACATTGTTTTTATTTGCTGGTGGAGGAAGAACTTAAATTTCTTATATAATTTTTAAACATGCAATATGGTTCATAAATTGTCACTGCTACTAAGGAAATTTATATTCCTCAAGGGAAAATCTTAAAATCTTAATCTTGTAGAATTAAGAATCTATTTCTAGATAAATGAAGCATAAAAGTATTCTTTTCCTTCTATAAGTGCTTGGTGAAACTCTTGTGGAATCTTCCCTTAAGAGCTTTTTCCTGTGTATTTTCAGCCAATAATTCTGGTGTGAACAAACGGCAGATCACAGACCTTGTTGACCAGAGTATACAGATCAACGCACATTGTTTTGTAGTCACAGCAGATAATCGCTACATTCTTATCTGTGGATTCTGGGATAAGAGCTTCAGAGTTTATTCCACAGAAACAGGTAATCTTAACTACAAAATACCTCATTCTCTTCCAAATGACTGGTGTTACAACCAAAGCTAAATATAAACTCACACTTACTAGTGTGGACATTTTCATCATTTGTCAACTTGAGTGGTCAAGATTGAAATTAAATGTTCACACTGTAAGCTAAATAACTAATTATAACTTCATCCATTCTGAACTTTAACATGATCCCCAGGTTCATAAGACAAAAGCAGCTATTGTCCCCTGCCCCAAATTCATATCTAGTAAAAGATCTTAAACCTCCCCTTAGTATGGCCCAAACCCTGAAAAGAAAAAATCATGATTGTGTTATTTAATAAGTCCTTTCCTTAAAAATCCCAAATGATATTCTTGTATCAATTTTCAGAAGCAATACAAAAAAGCACCCATAGCTAGATTTGAATTACACTATAAATTTGTGAGTCTATAGATTGACTTTTCACAAATCTGATAACATAATTTTTTTTTAAATCTAGTAAAATAAAAAATATCTGGTAAAATAAACTTATGCTTATTACCATTTGAAGATTAAATGAAATAAACCTGTCATTTCTGTGTTGCAGGGAAATTGACTCAGATTGTGTTTGGCCACTGGGATGTGGTCACGTGCTTGGCCAGGTCTGAGTCATACATAGGTGGAGACTGCTACATCGTGTCTGGATCTCGAGATGCCACCCTGCTTCTCTGGTACTGGAGTGGGCGGCACCATATCATAGGAGACAACCCAAATAGCAGTGAGTGTTTGTCTAAAATTGTCCTATCAGACCATAAATTCATTTAAATATATTTTGCCTTTTTGATTATTTCTTAATAGAAAATATGAAAGCTTAAGTGGCAAAAATCGTGATCTGAATGCAGCTGTATTTGAAGTGTAAAAATGAGCAACTACTGTCACCCTCAGCCTGGAGGGATGCCCAGAGCCCCTCACATTGACTCTCTGCTCAGCTGCCTTCCCCAGTCTCCAAATGGCCCCATCCTTTAGAAATTTTCTTCCCTGTCATTTCATCCGTTAAACCTCTTTTGATTGATTTCTCTTAGCTGAACATAACCTTTCCCTTCTCTGAATTTCTGTAAGATCTATTTGTGCCTCAGTCAGGGCATTTACTACTTTGTATCTCACAGTATAGTAAATTTCTCTGTTTATTCATTTAACAATGATCGAGTGCCCCATTCAGATTAAGCACTGGAGATGCAAAGACTGAAGAAGACAGTTTCCTCACTCGGGATGATTCTGCAAGTGTGTTTTATTGCACAGTAATCCCTTAGATGTCCCGTGGGGGGAAAAGGGGAGACTCCACAGTAAAATAATTGTGGAAAATAGTACGTATACACAGACTCTGTATGTCAGCTCTGAAAGTCTCACACACATAAATCTACTGACATTTGTTTACCCCACAGTCCTGAAGCTTCTTTTTCCATGGAGCCTTTTGTTCACGTGAGAGCGTGGATTGTCGTCCTGAGGAAACACTGAAGTAGATCATGGGTGTCTCCCTTTCCATCTTAAGTCTCTGATTCCTGGCACAGTGACACGTATACTAGGTTTTTAATAAATATCATTATATAACTGAAGAGCTGGGTCGGAGATTGCATACATTTCCTGTAAAATACAGAATGGTTTTCATGAAGTGTTGATAAGGACAAGTACCTAAACCAGTGTTATTCAAATTGTAATTCATACGTCAGTCACAGCATAAAAAGCGCTCCTAAATAAACTTGAACTTGAGTTTGGGGAATATTTAAGACACAACAGAGATAAGAATTTCCCAGGAACCCTGTGCATCTGCCATGAAATATTAAAAAAGTAGATAAGAGGCCGGGCGCGGTGGCTCACGCCTGTAATCCCAGCACTCTGGGAGGCCGAGGCGGGCGGATCACTCAAGGTCAGGAGTTCGAAACTAGCCTGAGCAAGAGCGAGACCCCGTCTCTACCTAAAAAACTATAAAGAAATTAATTGGCCAACTAAAATATATAGAAAAAAATTAGCCGTGCATGGTGGCGCATGCCTGTAGTCCCAGCTGCTTGGGAGGCTGAGGCAGGAGGATCGCTTGAGTCCAGGAGTTTGAGGTTGCTGTGAGCTAGGCTGACGCCACGGCACTCTAGCCTGGGCAACACAGTGAGACTCTGTCTCAAAAAAAAAAAGTAGATAAGAAATTTATAACATACCATGTTTTGGGGGGGATTGTTTGTTTTTATCAGTTTTTTGGTTGTTTTTTTTTTTAGAGACTGGGTTTCACTCTGTCACCAGGCTGAGTGCAGTGCGTCATCATAGCTCACTATAACCTCAAACTCTTGGGCTCAAGCAATCCTCCCGGCTCAGCCTCCATGCCTGGACAATTTTTTCATTTTTCGTAGAAACAGGCTCTCACTATATTGTCCAGGCTGGTCTTGAACTCCTGAGCTCCAGTGATCCTCCTGCCTCAGCTTCCCAAAGTGCTGGGACTACAGTACTAAGTCACCATGTCAGACTGCTCGGCTGGAGGTTGCCACCCCTGGCTGGTGTCGACCTGTGAGGTAGCTGGGGTAGAAACTGAATTGCATGTTGGCCCCTCAAGCCCCAGTCCCTCCCCCCAACTCATGCATTTTGGCAGGAATCCTGCAAAAATAGGAAATGGCATTTGATAAAGAAAGGCCACAGGAGAGAATATAGAAATGTATGTGTTTGAGAAGATAGAGGAAGATTGAACTAGATGTCCAAAGGTTACATGAAGTTTTATTCTTGCTGCCCATAGCTAGAGGTAAAGAACAGTGGATAAAGAAACTAGAAGAGTGTTGTGAAGTAATACATGTCTCTTGGCATAGATACTGAATGAGAGAAAGAATGTGTATTATACACAGACGTCTCTGCTCTAAATTTTGAGCAAGACGTGGTATTGATTTGAGAGAAAAAAATATTCAGTGTTGCTCGATTTCCAACCAGTTCAAATAATTAGCTACCAATTCTACTTTATTAATGAACATTATACTGTAAATAATAATAAGTTAACCTTCTTATTTACTCTTTTTTAAATCATGTCCTTAAAAAAATTTATTTTTAACAGAATTCTAGTGTGTCTGTGTTTGCATGTGTGTGTAGACATTTGGCCTATCATTGATGGCTTTGTTATTCTAAAGCATAGTACAGTATTACGAATATTTTTTCTAAATGTATTTTCACATATTTCCAAATGTTCTTTATTTTCATAATAGCATAGCATTTCTTTAAAAAGTTTAATTAAACACCATATCCATGTGGTATCTTCCACATTTATTAATATAAATTAGAAGTTATTATATAGAAAACAACTTGAAAGAGAATAGAGCTTTAAACCTAATTAATTATCATCTTCAAAATGAAGCTTAGAAATGATAGAAGTGTTATTTCCAAAAAAGAGATTTATTTCTTAAAAGCTGGCATCTGGTAGCAGAGATAAGATGTTTTATAGAATATACTGCTATGAGGTAAAGAATTGTAAAGAAAAATTTTAAATTATAGTAATTATCTGTGTTAGCTATTTTACTTTCTAATGATTTTGTAAACAAAAAGATGGTTAACTGTCGATTATAGCTTTGGTCTATCAGTTAGCAGGAAAAGTTAAATATTTAAAGTGTTTAAAGTTCCTTACAACAGGAGCTATATAAATACAAAATGCTTCTGTTAATTGTTAAGAACAAAATTATTGATATTATATTTGTTAAAAAGCAATATTTTAAGTTTTAAATAAGGATAAGTTTATCTTTAAGAAATTTTGAAAGATTATCAATATTTTTCATTATTGCCTCCATCTATAAGAATTTATTTTTTGCTCAAAAATTATTATCATCATTATGAACTTAAACCACTTCCATAAAATACACCCTGACTTAACTGGACAGTCATTGTGAACATATATAGTGTGGTTTCCATGATCCTTAATATAAGGGGAAAAATGCTCTCCTAGAATAAACAGGGTAAACACCTGCAGTGTTCGGCCAGCAACGCTCTGTGTTGAGTGCCTACTGTGCCTGGTGCTATCTCAGTAGCCGGGAATGGCAGAGAGTCAAAGTCTCTGACCTTCTGCAGTTTATAAGAGTCTATCTTTTTTTTTTTTTTTTTTTTTTGGAGATAGGGTCTCACTCTGTCATGCAGGCTGGAGTGCAGTGGTACAATCATAGCTCACAGCAACCTCAAACTCTTAGGCTCAAGCAATCCTCCTGCCTTAGCCTCCCAAGTAGCTAGGACTACAGGCGTGTGCCACCATGGCCCAACAATTTTTTTAAATTTTCTTATAGAGATAGGGTCTTGCCATGTTGTCTGGGCTGATTTCAAACTCCTAGCCTCAAGCAATCCTTCCCCTCAGCCTCCCAAAGTTCTGGGATTACAAGCGTGAGCCACTATGCCTGGCCTTAAGAATCTATTTTTATGCTGATCCCAAAACTGCTTTTTCTGCTTGGATACACTGAGGATATTGAGTACTTATTACATGAATCACGAATTGCTATCAGATAATATTTTATACCATAAGTACTTTGAGCATCCATGAGATGCTTTGCTTTACATCTTATGTACAGATTGATGATTATGTGAAAAATTGGTTTCAGCTTTTTGCCATAAGGATAATCACAATAAGCAAAAATAAATAAATTAAATAAATAAGTCAGATTTAGTATTTGATTAACTCGACTGATTTATGACTCACTGGTCTATTAAAACAGCCAACCTAGCAGCATGTCTGTGCCTGACTAGAGCAGCCATATATATAGTGGTCAATTCACTTTTACTAAAGGCAGTCACAGCATACACTGAATTGACTGTCATAGCAGTGATCCGGCTGTGGTGTTGACACAGACATAGTCGTTGCCACCGGAAAACTCATAATATGAAAGAGAAAGATTTTTATTGTGTTCCAACTTAATCTACTCTAGCTCCCAATTCACAGGTCAGAGAATCAGGCTGTATGTGTTTTCTGTCTCATAATACATAGCTACTCAAGACCAAAAAGCTACTTGTGTCTAAGTTCATATTAAAGTGTGCGATACAACACCCTTAGGTTTGGAGGTTGTATGCATTGACCTAGACTTGAAGCGGGAAGTCCTAGCATAAAACAAAATATCCCAGCAGCTATTATAATTCAGGGATTGGTCTTGATGTGGACACTGAACTGCTTTGTATGTCACAGAGGCCAAATCATATTTGTTTATCACAGCATCATGAAATGATAGATTTATCATCTAACCTTGTGTGCACATCACAAAGTATTCTCAAGATAAACTCGAGTGACTTTAATATCTATTTGTTTCTTTTGCATGATCATTATTATATTGTAATGGATAGGTCTACTAATTCCACAAAGAAAAAATAAGTTATGTTTGTGGATTGTTTCAGGTGAGTATAAAAAGAGTCTGTGGTTTCATTGTGTCAAATACATTGTTGTGACTAATTTAGACATTGCAGAAATATTAGTCTTTTTCTGATTATTCTTATCATTTTAATGAATTTTTCACCAAGGCAATGAAGATTTGTGAACAAAGTATTACAAAGAGAGTTTCCGATCACAGACCATAAAAGAGACAAGCAAAGGCTACCTAGCATAGGTTACAGTTGAATTGTAGTTGTTCTATTAATGTATTTTATAATAATATTTATTGTTATTCTTTCAAACTTACGGCTTTGAACACAGAAATTGTCTTGCAGACTTTAAATAGGTCCCTAACTAGATAACAGAACTGCAAAGATGTGAGGGCCAGATGCTTTCATCTGAAACAGACTTTTGCACAAATTCTGAAACTAATTTGGAAGTGATAAAAATTAATTTGCGCACTTTAATTGGAAGCAGCCTACTGCATGAAAGAAAGCAGAGCAGGGCAGGCAATTTGTGCTAAAAGCTGATTGAATTTATTGTCAGGTAGCTATCGTGGACTTGGCCGCTTATCCTCTTGAGCCTCTCTCTGCAATATGTTACAGCCCGTCCCTGACTGGTGTTCTTTAAAAGGATCAATGCTATTCCTGTTGGATCCCTAGAGTCCAAAATTTCATTGATCTCGGGACTTGACATTTCTTATTACATGCTGTAGCTTCCAACAAGATAGTCACAAGAGGGGCACATTAACATTGTTGTCTCTTCAACAGACACTTACAGTGCATTGGGACCTCAGCTCAAAAGCCAATCTCCTTGTGCAGCATGTAGTTTTAATGTTCATACCAGATATAAGGTGCTTTATAGAGAGCTTGATATACATACATGAGAATTTTTTAAAATCATAGCAAAATGAAACTTTGAAAGAGGATTTACCTCATCTTTTTTAATCACATTTACAAATATTCATGGAGTAGTACGTATAAGACATTGCTGTTGTGCTTTCCTATCCCACTTTTAAAAAGGCTTTTAGCTCATGCACAAGCATTATGCAAACTAAGAAAAGGAGAAGCTAGTTGAGAAGGAACGTCCAGCTGTGCACACACCTCTGGGCTCCCCTCGCTTGCGCCTCAGCTCCGGACACTGACCCTCCTGCCAGCCACAACCTGTCATGAAACATCTGCCAAATCACATCCCTCTCTTTGTTTGCAGCCAGCCTTCTTTTAAAAAGACTGTCCTGGTGCCTGACCACTAACTAAGGTGAAATAAGAGATGAAAACATGGACAACGACTAGCCCAGAGATGTTTTTTAAGTACATTCACATTTACATATATGAGATGAGTTTGACTTCTCAGACCTAGAGATCTTAGCTGGGGTTTAGTAAATGTTATGTCGTCATTTTTTTTTTTTTTTTTTTTTTTTGAGACAGAGTCTCACTCTGTTGCCCGGGCTGTAGAGTGCTGTGGCATCAGCCTAGCTCACAGCAACCTCAAACTCCTGGGCTCAAGCGACCCTTCTGCCTCAGCCTCCCAAGTAGCTGGGACCACAGGCATGCGCCACCATGTCCAGCTAATTTTTTCTATAT
>CAUYRT010027481.1:0-33546 GCA_963574885.1 Lepilemur ruficaudatus | reverse complement strand
AACCAGACTGGTATATTCCTTCCCATTTTCATAGTGAGCTACCCTGGACCATTTGGGATGCAAGAGAGTGAGAGAGAAAAAGATCGGAGGAGATAAAGAAATGCCCTGGCTGTGGTCACTGTTACTTACATATCCTGATTCTGTCTAGCTCACCGCTATCATTCTTCCTTTTCTTTTCTTTCTTTTTTTTTTTTTAAAAGACAGCATTAAAAATAGCCAGGTTACATTTACTACAGTTTCTCCACATCATCCTTCATAATCTATGTCCTATTTAAAAGCAAAATTAATAACAAAAATCTAGACAATGTTTTCTAGACTACTATTTAACTGAGAATTATTCCTTTCCACAGGTGAGCAGCCACACCAAAGCCTGTCCCTACACATCACCTACCTCCAATGATAGCCGAGTTCCTGTTGACTCCATTTCTTATAGCTTGGCCTTGTCCTGGGTTATATGGAAAATCTGCACTGGCTGAACAGAAAGAAAGAAAGAAAGAGTCAAGTGTGCCATTGAGCCCAAATAACTTGGTACCTGTTTCTTCATACAACTCTTCCACATTTCCAGTTTTCCCCAGTTGAAATCTCCCTTTCAGATGGACTCATCTTGCTATTTTCTCCCACAAGAATCAGAGCAACCTCCATCCATTCCTGTTCTCACGGTTCCTCTTTCACTAGGGCCCGATAAAACACTGCTGCTCCCTTGGAGGAATATCAGAGAATCCCAGAACTACCTGGGCTGACCTGCTCCAGTTCCCCGGACAGACAAGCCTGCGTGTTACAATATGTTTTCTTGCGTTTGGTGGAAATCTGCCTCCCATCCACTTTTATCCCATTCACAACTGGTGGCATTGAACGTATTTTTAAATGAGCTTCTTACAGTGACAGTATTAAAAAGTTTAAAAAGGAATCATTTCTTTAAACTGACATTTTAAATGGCTCTTACAAAAACACTGTACACTTCAGGAATCTGTAAGGGGGTTATGTTTCATAACAGTTAAGAAATATTAACTGCCTAATCAATTTTCTACGGCTTTCTCTATTACAAACATTCAGAATCAATTGTATTATACGTTTCTCCAAGAAAGAACAAATTTTAAAGCCCAAGAAAGGCAAATAGATCCTGAAGTCTCTCTGTAGGTCGGCAGAGTGTCTGCTCATCTACATAAGCTGATTCAGGAACTATTTCACCGGTGTGTCTGGACTGCTGTTGGAGACGTTAAGGTAAATCTTCTGACAGAAGCAGCTTTTCCTGGAGCAGATCCCCTTGGTCTAGAGCAGAGCTATGGCTACAGGATGGCATGAATTGAATGTTAGGTCATATTTCTTGTTTCCTTTTGATAAGCACAGAAACCTCCTTTTTTTTGCCTCCCCCCGTCCCCCATCACCATCCTGACATTGTTCAAATTATATTAAGTATAGTGACAAAACGTTACAGTGGTAACTTATTATTTTATTGTGTGATATTCATGATACCGTGAGATGGTTTGCTTTTCTGTCTCAGGTAAGGTGGCTGGCAGCATGGCTCATCTCTGCTCCAAAGCCTGCCTTACCGCAGGGCATCCTTGGCTACAAAACTGCAGAAAAATGCAGATGCCCAGAGATATTGGTAGGCCTCTCCCTGGTTCCCTTGAGGTCACTGACACCAACAGTAGTGGGAAGTGTGGAAGTAGTGCAAGAAATGACCTGAGATGACCCAAGAAGAATGATAAGCGCTAGAGGAGAACATTTAAAAACACCCAGGACTGCCTTTGGTGTGAATCCAAACTCACTGGCATGGGGAAGAAGCCCTCCCTTGGGCTGAGCTTCTCTCCTGCCCCTTCCCTTGTAGGGTCACTTTTCTAACTCAACATTCTAGGTGCACGGATTCCTGATGCCACAGGTTCACATGCCTTTGTTCACCCCTGACACCCTGGACATCTGGTTTACCTTCCCCCCTCTCTCTGACCATCAAATCTTACTCCTTTCCTGAAAGTGTACTCAGCTACTGCAGATTAAATGGCCAGTCCTTCGAAGGCAGAGCCCAGTCTAAATTATGTTTGCATTTCCAATGACTAGGAATGCAGTAGCGAGGGCTAAATGGAGGTTTGTTAACTGGGATAATTAGAGTCAGTCGCTTAAGAGGCGTATAAACATTGTATAGCTTCTTCTAATAATAAAGTCTCCATGCGGGTATGATTTTGAAAGTCAGCTGCCCCCCTCAACTAAATCCTTGAAGTGACGCACCATTCTTATTCTTCCCAACAAAGAATGAACATACTGAATACAGAAAAGATGCTAATGATTCCTGGTCTGTTAGACTTCAGTTATTATTAGAAAACAATCAGTGGAAAACCCTCGGGTCAACAAACTCTTATGAAATTCAGGGCAAAATTTTCTTTTTGAGCATTCCCCATTTTCATGGCTTTATTCATAACTTAAGCCCGGCTGTCCTAATGCCTGTGAGTGCTCACTCCCTCGAGGCAAAGGCATTTTATTCTGGCAATCAGTAATCGCTGTTTTGATGGATATATTTTATTGCAACTGTCCTTTTCCCTGGGTACCCACATCCTTTTGGAAATGCATGCGGAGAAAAACAGAGCCCAGCAGACACGACTGCCATGTGGATGATGAACCTTATCCACGCACATGCTCTGTCCTCCCGCTGACACCCACGCGCCCCCTGCCCAGCTTGCTGGGAGAGCTCAGCAATTTTAGTGGTGCTGGCGTATCATGGAACCTATATTTGGAAAACATTGTTAAGTAGGTCCAAATTTAGAGTGTTAATTCAAAATAAACTAGATATTAGCAGTCTCAAGTCCAGATTTACATCCAACAAGCACAGACGATATTCAATACACTTTTCCTCTGGATCCTCGAATGACACTACATGATAACAAAAACGTGGTGCCATCCAGCTCTGATTTAGTTTCTCATACAAGCATGTGAATTGCCCTTGCACGTGTCCTCCTTGTTTGTCTGGTCATTCCCATTATTATATTCATAGACCATGTTTCCACTGGACCACCCAGAGACACCCCTCCTCTACGCAGCACACGCCGGGAAGGACATACCGCGGAAGAACGGGAGATGGGAGATTCTTCTCCCAAAGCACGCTTAGCAACAGCCTGGCCGAGGCCTCAGAGCCCCCCACATGTGCACTACGACGCTTCTCCCCCCCAGAGAGGGCAAACACACTATAGGCCCTGAGACACGCACGTGAGGTCACATTCACACTTTAGCACACAGACTTTCTTCCTTTCTGTGGTCTTCACTACGGGAAGCAACCTGAGAGCTCACGGCTGGTGCATTTCCTTTTTGCTTCTTCCATTTTCAGGAAAACAAAAAGGAAATATAAGCACACTTTGTAAGAGCAGGCCCTGGGGAGTTGTTTTCCCTAATTACACAGATATAGGAGGAGAGTCATGTACTCGAACTGGGGAGTAGAAGTATACTTTCCTCCCCCAAAAGGGAATACAAACTATGAATGGTTCATTCCATTCCTTAAGGTGTCTTGCCCTTTTCTCTACCATATTCTTGAAAGGCTTTACCGTGAGAGCGAGATGACAACAGTGTCATCAGCACCTGTTACACCTGTGTGCTGGGCAGAGGTGTGTGTGGGGTCCTTCCCCTCCCCAGCTGCGACAACCGGGACTCTTGAATGCCAGTGACAAGTTCTGAACTCCAAGATTAAGCAACAAAGGCCCCAAATCACCACGTAGCTTGTTTATATGTGATGAGTAGTGAAGCTCTGAATTCTAGGATTACATGAAATTAGTCATCATTTGGCCTACAGTCTCCTCAGACATAAAACTTTCTAGGGCCCAGTCCAAATCTGAGGTTCTGTGACTGTGGAACAACTTTCAAAGGCAAAGTTGCAAAAATGGCAGAAAATCAAGTGGTGAGCTGTGGCGGAATCAATTTAGAAGTGTTTTCCTTCTATTGTGGAGTGCCCAAAAATTTCGTGTTAATTGACATGAAATTCAAAGTTTGGGAACAAGCTGTTTAGGAAATAATAATTGCACTTGCTACAAGCCAGGCATTGTTCCAAGTCCTTTTCCTGTGTTAACTCACTTAATTCTCACGTGAACCTGGTAAGGTTAGCACCATTGGAAGGATAAAAACTTGTTTGAGGTCACGAGACCAGGAAGTGGTGAAGCTAGTATTCGAACCCAGGAAGTTGGCTCCAGAAACAGTTGCTTAAACACTATCCTGAGCTGTTTCTGATAAGAAGCCATCAGTCTGCACTGGTTCTATTAAATAAGCAACATCATTGCAAGGTCTTAAGACCACCAGTCAATTTATCCCAGTCGTTTTCTCTGGTTGGTGGGCTGTCTGGGGAAGCCAGTGACATCTAAAGGTTTCTGACTGTACTTGTCTTTCTTCAAAAGCTGAGTGTGAGAGACATTTTATCTTACCAAAGGGTAATTCTTTGTGATGGCAGCGTGAACAACGTGGCAAACTTAAGAACTCTGAGCAACACTGTAGAAAAATAGTAACCCACCATTCCCTTGGTAACAGATACCAACCCCCGATGGGCCAAAGCAGAACAGAGAGAATCGGTATTACCAGCACAGAAACACTTATGGAACCAGGAATTGTTCTAAGTGTGCTTTAAAACATTGTTGGCGGCCGGGCGCGGTGGCTCACACCTGTAATCCTAGCACTTTGGGAGGCTGAGGCGGGCGGATAGCTCAAGATCAGGAGTTCGAAACCAGCCTGACCAAGAGCGAGACCCCGTCTCAACTAAAAATAGAAACAAATTAATCGGCCAATTAAAAAAAAATGTATAAAAAAAATAAAAACATTGTTGGAATGTAATTTGATTCCATTTACAGAATGCAAAAAATAAAATTTCAAGGCAGGTGCTTAATACTAGAAACTGACTTAAAAGAGTTATAAGAATATTAGCATTTGAATTCTTTATCTTCCAATTTCTTGTCCATCTCAGTGAGTAGCCAGGGAGAAGAGGGAGCAAAAGCATTTTTTTTTTTTTTTAACTATAGAAGATAAATCTGGTGGTTGTGTGGTTATTTACTAAGTTTCAAAATATGTAAAACTGTAGACGTTAGGCTCAGAAATCGATTGCAAATAAAACACCTTTAAGTGCCTATAAAAATAAATCGCAATTACCTAACATAAAACCCCCTGCAATGAAAGGCACTAGAAGCTTCAGGTTGGCATGTATTAGAGACAAAAAAATTAGATCATATCTGACATCTCCTTGAGAAAATGTCTCCATGGAAACCACCCGAGCTTCAGCATCTAAAGTGATCATTTGAGACACTTCAACAAAACTGCAGCTATTAATTACAATTTAAATTGCAACGTTGTTTTCACAGCAGGGTCCCGGCTAGATGACGTATATATGCCCTGTTCTTCCCAGATTTTTTGTTTTATTTCACTTTGTTCTTTTCAAATCTGAGTTAAAGGGCAGAAAATGATTTTTCCTAAATAATTTGTGTTAGCCATTCACTATTGACTGATATTTTGGAAACAGATAGGAAAAATGGTTGTCAACTAAGATGCTGAAGAACATTGTTTTATTTTACGAGGACCCTGCTAATCAGTTTTAGGAGGGAGAGAGTTCTCGAGGTCAGCAGGTTTTTGTGTAGGGAGAACAGTGTTCGGCACATATTGACCAAGCCCGAGTCTCACACTTCTACCTCCCGTCCTTCACTTCAGTTTCTAGAGAAAGCCAGCCAGCCAGAATTTCCGATTTTACGTGGGAAAGGCCTTACGAATTTCTGGCTTGTGACTTGTGAAGTTAAACAAGCCTTACATTTCCAGCTTCTTAAAGGAGAGAGGAAGTGGCAGCTGCACGATTGTCCAAGATCCAGGGACCAAAAGAGGGCAATTGGATAGCGAGAAACAGAACAAACTTGTCATCGTCTGTGATGTGTCGTGATTTTTAAATAATATCAGTTTTTATATGAAAAGTACCGAATGAGCAATTGGTTTTACTGCATTCCCACTTCCCATCAGTCTCCTAGCTAACTTCTGAATTGCCTCGATTGTCTTTCAGGAGGAAGACTTGCTAATGCTCCCAGGCTAGGCTCACTTTGCGTTCTTTAGTCCGGTTAACTAACAAATAGGTATTTTAGCTGGCAATAGCTTACTAATGAACACTCAGGTTTGTATTTCATAAAATAAACACTAAGGTATATGGTGTCCATTTTCATGTTAGACAAATACGTCTTATTTCTCAGGTGGGCAAATTGTTCCTTCTTTGATGTAATTGTTTATAAGTCAATTGTCAGAGTTATTGTTGGATAATATTATGGGCGCTTGCAGAGTATAGATTGTTTCGAACTCCTGACCTTGAGCGATCCTCCCGCCTCAGCCTCCCAGAGTGCTAGGATTACAGGCGTGAGCCACCGTGCCCAGCCCTGAGTATAGATTGTTACAGCTGGCTTTTATATATTATCTAGTCCCACAACCTCTCTCTACAGCTGAAATGCAGAATGGATGGTGAGCCAAGTGGTTGGTAGATGCCAGAGTCACTAGAACAAGGACGAGGTCTTTGGACTCCTCATTCAGGACTCTGTCCACACATCTTACTGTAGTTCTCAAGATGAGCCTTGAAAGTCTGTATCAGAGAGTACACAGGAGGATGTGCTCAGGTTATATGCAAGTACTACATGATCATCTTATGTAAGGGACTTAGCATCCTGTGAGTTATGGTATCCGAGGGGGCCCGGAACCCATCCCCTGCTGCCCCCATACCCAAGAAGGGCTGTGCTCCATTTACTAAGGTTGTCAGATTCCTCTTGGTTGAGTTTTGTCATTTTTCCTCTCTGCCCCAGGGTGTTTATCAATTCATGTTGACGCTAACAGGAGTGTTGGAGTGAAGAAGCCCCAAATCTGCGGGAATACGATAAATTTGGGAATTTCCATTTAAACCCTTGTCTGAGGGAAAACACCATTTGTCCTGCTGCGTGGTTTCCAGAGGGCACACGGCGGCAGTAGCAGGACTCCCCCGTAAGGGGCGGTCACTTCCTACACAAATAGGGCCGTGGATGTCAGGGATAAAAAGGACCCTGTACTCGCATAACTGGTGGGTTCTTTGGCCTTGGCAAGGTGACTGTATCTTCTCTTTAGGCTTTTTCTTCCTCCTTATGCCCCATTCTAATGTGTCTTTGAGGGAGCAAATCAAGGGATTCCCGAGTGCTCTGGTTCAGAGCTTTCGAACACTAAGGTGCATGCACATCACCTGGAGCTTGCTAACATGCAGGTTCTGATTGAGTTGGGCTGGGGGCCTGGGAGCCTGCATTTCTAACATTGCATTCAACACAGACCTCACCGAGTCTCAGAACTGACACCCTTGGTGTCCTACTCGTGTGTGTGTGTGTGTGTGTTTTAATTTATTGTGGTGCCTGAGAGGGAACAGATGATTATTTCTGAGAATATTGTCTTTTTTCCCCTTCCTTGAGTGAATCATTTGTGTGTGTGTTTAATCATTTGCCTGCCAGAATGTGCTACAGGTTGATTCCTTTAAGTTCTATTTCTTTTTAGTGTTGCAAAAGCTGTAATAGGACCACCGCTTTAACTTCCGATTACAATTCTTTAGTATTTCGAATGTAGGGGGGATGTCTATTACTAATCAATATTAAGAGCTGTTTAAGAAGAAACAGCCAAAGAATTAATAAGCGGTTATCTTACATTTGTCCTTGGATAACTCCCCTGGATTAAAAAAACAAAAATCAAGTTGGTTCTCTAGAGCAAGTATAACAGGAAGAGAAAATACCGCGATGTTGGCACTTAGGTTTTTGATGCTGTCGATGCATTCAAAGGCATATATGAGAGAGAACAGATGTATTTTTGAAAATACTGTGTGGTTGATTTTTCCTGGAGTTTATTGATTTGTTTTTGGAAAAAAATCGTTTCCTTGCTGCTGGGTCTCGCATGAGCGGGGTTGTGCAGTGACGGAACACACCAGCTCAGGGTAGAAAGCCCGAGGCTGTGTAGGCATGCTACGTCATGTCAAATATCCTGAAGTGCCAGAGTGACTGCCCGTGGCTTTATGAAATGCTGCGTCACAGACGTGGCGTTCACCAAGCCTTATGAACATACCCGCTGTACGGGGGTCTCGCCTAATAAAATTTGTGGTTTTCTTAACAGCAAAGCAGTATTAGCAAGAATTGGTTGTCGACTGAATCACAGAAATAGCCTCAATTTCTAAAGAGAGGGTGGTCGGGAAATTATGACAGTAAGAAAAGAAACCACCAGTCGTAGTTAGGTAAAAAATGGATATTTTAAGGACATTCTGATGTATTTCACCTCTCCTCATAGACAGTGGTCAGGGACTGGCGCAGTGCATAGGATGAAAGTCTTCAGGCGACTGGATCTATTGTCTTCAGATTTCTGCTCAGAAACCATCTACTGGGCCTTATGTAAGTATCAGTAAAGGCTTTGGACTTGCAGGATTTATGGATTGAGAGCTCAGTGGAAAAAAAAAAAAGAATCACTTTTATTACCTAAAATCTAGTCAAGAGATGAGCATCATTTGTGAGAATATTTAGGCACATGATACCATTTTAGGAATCGGGTAAGGATGATGGATTTCCTTTTACTCCCTCTGTGGAAGTTTCTAGTAAATTCAAAGGCCATAATTTGACTGTGGATGGGTCTTTTCAAAATGACTGGATATTGCCGATTTGCTTTTGCCATAATCATACGGCTTTCAAGAGACTGCAGTGAATGAAATGCATTTTGAAACATTTAATCTTCTGCTGTAACCTCAATTTGGAAAGCGCCGTCTTCAGTTTTAGACGATGACCGTGCTCCCGGCACTGTGGACGAGCTCTGCCCACGTTCGTGGGGTGTCTGTGTTGCAACTGCTTCCTCATCGAAGTGGGAGGCTGACCCTTTTTGTTCTTAAGTTTCGCCCACGAGCGTATAGATGAGGAGGTCGCCGAGAGCACAGAGCAGAGCGTCCAGGCCACAGGCGGCCGAGCGGGTTCTGGCTCCACTGTGTGGTCTGTCAGAAGGGGAGAGTGAGCAGACCTAACGTGCTTCCAAAAGTTAATTCTGCACATATTTTAAGTCTTTTACCAAATGCCCAGTTGGGGTCTTGGTTTTGAAATACTCTCTGCCGCTGCATTAGCGCAACTGAAAATTTATAATTCCAACCCCAAGACAAGGTCCCTTCCTCCAAGAAGGCTGACTTCAGAAGAACTGAATATAAAAGCCCTATGCTACAGATATTTCTGTGGTCTCTTGAATTAACCTCAGATCTCAAAAGACAACCGGCTTTGCTTGTCGACAGGTGGAAGGGCTAATGGTCACCAATGAGAATCTTGTGAAACAAATTAGCCTTGGTCACGGAAGTTTCCTGATGTTTCCCCACAAACAGATTCCTCCCTGGTGCCGGCTCATGTCATCGTGAAGATGATGTGATAAACTTCTAGCACAAGCCATGTGGCTCATAGTTCTTCTCATTCCTGTCGACAGAGTGTGAAAGAATATTTAATTGGCTCTAGCAGCCTTGCGGGTGATTTATTCCATGTCAAGAAAGAGAGGAAAATGGAAAAAAAAAAAAGGGAAGGTGTATTTAGTAGCAGAGATTTCACCAACAGATATGCAAATTACTTTTCAGATGTCTGCGTTATATTTAAAGGATGACAGAAAATAGTAAGACAGTTGAGAGTGAACTGGAATCTTTTCATGTTTAAATTGAAAATTTTCATTGAGAGGAAGGAAAAGTGGGAAAAAAAAAAAAAACACTGAATGTGAAGTGTGTATGGCTAAGTCTTTTACCCGACAATGCTACTCTCTGTCAACTTTTGAGCAAGGTGCTGTCAACAAGGCTGCGCACATTGCTCCGCAATCCCGACAGCACACCAAGGATCGCTTGGGATGGGGACCAGGTGCCAGGATTGCTAAGAACTCCCCAGGTGATTCTGACGAGCAGCTCGCATTGAGCACAGCCACTGCCCACCCACGCAGGGTTCACCGAGGGGACGAATGTTTTCTGAGTCGTGTTTTCCTTTTTTTTAAAGCTGTGGCTGATCACGGCCACTCAGCCTACCACACGTGGCCACCGTCAGGATAAAACAAAATCATGCATTGAAAGCACGTTCAGCAATTAAAGTCTTTACAAATGTAAGTGATCATTACTTTTGTCTGTATCCGTTCCACTTTTCTAAAAGTTAAAATTCCCAATTATTGAAAACTAATTTTTAGCTTTCTTAGGGGGAATTTTCAAAGCAATTCGTCTCATTCCCTATGTTTAAAATAACCGCACCCCACATTCATATGGATATTTATGTACATTTGCGTTTTAATGTAAAGTTGATTATAATATTTTTAAGTCTTTCAGGGTTGCTCCCAGACACTCCACAGAAGAATCTGCCCCTGTCTTTAGACGTTTCTGAATAGTTCTTGCAGAGCATGTGGAATCGAAGAAAGATCTCAAATGAGTGAGGCAATTTGTCATCTGTTATTGGTATTTACATGGTGGCTTTCCTCGGAAAAGCGTGTAGTAGTGGGTCAGAAACGTCATCTAGATAGTGTTTCTGCAACTGTAGAGATCACAGGCAAGGACACGGGTCCTGATTTTCTAGCAAAGGGGGAACTAGCATCTCTAGGTGGTGACTGACAGGTTCCCTTGGGAGAATTCACACCCAGGAATTGACAATAGTCTTTCTGAATGAGTTGGTAATGAGTCGGTGAAAGAAGTGATAGCAGATAATTTGGAGGGTGCTGTGCTCCCCTGAATGGCCCCACAGCTCAAGGACGTGGTGCTATTAAGAGACGTTTTAAGGTATTTGAAGGATACTCAGCAGCGCAGCAGGAAGAGTCAGAGTGGGAGACGGATGGGGCAGGGACATCACTGAGCTCAGATCCCTTTCCTTTTCCTGGGCCACTCATAGCATTCCTGTGGCACGAGAATGAAGCAAAAAACGAACATGTGACTTGCTGGAGTCAGTGGTTCTGCCATCAGTGGAGACGTCACCATGGCAACACATAAAGCCCTGATACCCTGCACTTAGCCAGCCCCACGTGACAGAGGCTGACAGCCGAAATGACTGCCAGGCACAGACCCAGAGAAAATGCGCCTCTAAGCGCCTGGCCAGGTAGGGTGGGTGGTGGGGGAGAGGGTTCAAAATCTATTATAAACAATGAAGGGAGCGATACAGAGGCAGAGGAAGATTGGGAATGAAAGAGAAACCTACAGCAGGGAGAAAACGATGACCTTAGAAATGACCCAAAGCTAGATGTTTGTGCCCGTTTTGGTCACTTAACAGTAGAGTTTCGGAGAGTTAAACAACCCTGGTTAGGAAAGAACAGAAGCCTTGCGTGGAGGCAGCTGCTGACAGGTTCCAGAATGCAGCAGCTCTAAACAGAGGATGGCTTGCCAGGTGTGTGATGCTGAATGCGAATCCAACCCAGCGGCCGCTCATTTTGGCCACTTAAGTGGCGGTTTGCTCTTCCATCATTTCATCGTGGCTGAGCCCTGGAGGAGCCCCCACCTCACCCCGCTTTTCAAAACACAAGCCTGCCAAACCTATTCTTTCAGTGAGTCCATGTCGACAGAAAGCCAAATACCACGTGTTCTCACTTATAAGTGGGAGCTCAGCAGTGGGCACGCGGTCACGGGGGTGGCTGCGGACGCCGGGGGCTCGGGAGGGGGAGGGCATGAAAGATGAGGGGTATATCAGAATCCTAGGCTTCGCCGCTCTGCAATTCATCCATGTAACAGAAACTACTTGTATCCCCAAATCTACTCAGGGGAAGAAGTTCTTGGGGGTGCCACAGGAAAAACATCAGGGTCAAGACGCTGCATCTGGAGTGCGCAGCCCTGGGGGTGGGTTGGGCAGCAGAGGTGAGGTCGGAAGAGACGGTGTAGCTTGCAACCTAGATTGGTTGATTTTGGTTCACATTCCTGTTTAATATTATACACCACCCCAACAATGAAAATGGGAGAATGAAACGTTCAAGAACAGCAAAAATAAAGTTAAAGCAGATAAAAGCAAATGAAAACAGAAAAATGATATAACTGATAAATCCAAGAGCTGGTTCTTTGAAAAACAATATTGTTAGATGATCTAATCAAAAGAGGGAGAAAAACATTCAACATAAGAACGTGAATAAGAGAATGGAAATTAAATGATTAGAAAAGCTTATTTTGGCTTGACGTGGTGGCTCACGCCAGTAATCCCTGCACTGTGGGAGGCCGAAGCAGGAGGATAGCTTGAGCTCAGCCTGAGCAAGAGCAAGACTGTCTCTAGTAAAAATAGAAGAATCAGCCAGGCACGGTAGCCCGTGCCTGTAGTCCCAGCTACTTGGGAGGCTGAGGCAGAAGGATGGCTTGAGCCCAGGAATTTGAGGTTGCTGTGAGCTAGGCTGACGCCACAGCACTCTAGCCAGGGTGACAGAGTGAGACAGAGCTTATTTTGCTCAACTTTCTGGAAATGATTTTGAAAACCTAGCTAGATTAAGTGAGTTTCTAGAAAGACAAAGTAACAGAAATTATCCTAGATAAGAAAGAAAATCTAATTAATTACAAAAGAAATCGAGAACATCTTCAAAGAGCTGCTCCTACAGAAAGCAGCAGGCTCAAGAGTGTTGCAGGAGAAATCTAGCAAACGTATGGGGAGCGCTCCACGGCTATATATATCCTTGCCACTCACCGCGGGCCACGCACCAGCAGCATCAGCATCACCTGGCAGCTTGTTAGAAATGCAAAATCTCAAATTCCGTTCCTGACCTACTGCATCTGCGCTCACTAATTTCCCCAGGTGATTCTAAGCACATTAAGGTTTGAATGGCACTTACTTGTATCATTTCACAACGTGGAGGTAGAGAAGTCCAGCATATGGTGTGATTGGGTGTCACAGATAGCTAACTTACACATAAACTTCAATCCCAGTACAAATTCTAGGCGATCCCAATAAAATGGTTGGAATTCTAAAATGCACAGGGGAAAAGTAAATGTGCAAAGATGGATAGGAAAATTCTCAAAACTTTTAATAGAAGGGAATTAAAAGGGAAATCAGCTCTATGAGATATTAAATGCAATTGTAAAAGCTCAAAGTTGTGATCATTACAGTTTGCTCCCACCTCATGGAGAGTCAGGTCAATGTAACAGACCAGGGAGTCCAGAAGTAGACTCACATATAAAGGGCAATGTAGACTATGACACAGGAAGGGGATGGTGGCTCAACCAGGGAGCCTGGAACAGTGCACAGTCCATTTGGGAGAAAATAAAGTGGGAACCTTACCTTGCTCCTTCTACCCAAATACACTTCCGGTGGAGCAAATATGTAGATCTTACAAATAAAACATAAAATTATTAGAAAAAATGTGGAATAATTTTTAAAATAAGTTCTGAATGGAGAAGGCATGACGCAAAACTCAAAAGGCATAAAATGCATTACATTTCACCATGGAAAATTTGGAAACTTTTACATGGGGAAAAAAACCCCATAAATTCAAAATCTTGAAATTGAACTGGGAAAACAGTCACATATGTACTAAAATACTAATTTACGTAATTACATAAAGAATACTTATAAATCAACTAGTAAATGATCAAAAAACCAATAGGAAAGAATATAAATAATTATTTGAGCAAAGAATATAAACAGGTAGTTTATGGAAAAATAAATACAAATGATGTATAAACATATACAAAGATACTTAACCATACTCATGATTAATGAAATACAAATGAAAACAAAATTTTATTTTTCAAATAAAACATAACAACATTTTAAAAAATATTATGATACACCATTTTGGTGAGGATGTGGGGGAAAAGTTACTCTCATATTGTTGGACTGTCAATTGGACTTTATCATTGGAGGGTGATTTGTAATAGCTATCAAAATTAAAAAATACCTTTGACTCAGCCAAATTATGTGTACTAAGCAATTTACTATGGAAAGACTGTAGAAATAAAAGATGGGAAACAACTAAAATGGTGAGTCAATCAAAAATCTGTAACTCTAATATCATATTTGACTTGGAATATATAAATGTGCTCGATGCTTTTGCAGGAAAAGCAGAATCTGGATCATTTGCAGGAAAATGCACGTTAGCAAATGGGGAATAATACACTTGAATGTATGTGTACCGTGGTGGTAACTGAAGAGGGAAAAAGACAAATAAGATAATAAAAAGATTAAGCATAAGAGATAAAAATGCATTAATCATGCAATCTTGGTATAAGGGCAAGAAAAGGGATCTGCTCAGAAATAATTAAGATGTAATTATAAGAGCTGGAAAGATTACTTTTAAGTGCTTGCAGGTGGTAAAGAGAACAAACTACCAGCTTGTAATTATGAAGAATGCTGAATAAATACATGCAATTTTTAAATGCTCTTCACACCCATAACTCTTTTGCACATGGAGATATAAAAATATTTTATTATCAGATGGCAGAAAGGAAATTTGGAATATAGACAGAAATCAACTCATTAAAAATCTTAGCAATAGAGGTAAGATGCCTTCAGAAATCAAACTCACTACATCCAATGGTAAAGTGTCACTGCTGAGTGCCTGAGCAGACTGTTTATTCTGGAATCTAATGGGGTTATTATATTGAGTGATCCCAAGTAACACATTCTATCTAGTTCCTAATTTATGTGGGAGAAGTTCTGCATTCCTAAGAGGGCTGGTTTTTCAACCACTCTGGGAACCTGAGTGAATCCACTGGACAAGTTTGGCTTTGGATCCTCAACCCTGGATTCCTGACAACTTCTGACCTTAGATGTGGGCAAAAGGAGAATTGGGTGTTAATTACTTTCCATGCCACTCATGCCTCTAGATTTTCCACGTCCTACCCACTTCCCTCTTAGAGAAGATGTGAGTATTCCTGGTCCAGAGCCTTTCAGTATCAGATGCAGGTTAGATTTAGGGCAGGGAACCAGATAACTCAAGGTTAAGTGGGTCCTATAAATTACACTGGCAGCAACTCATAGAGGCTGAGTCCTTCTGGGGCAAGATGTACCATACCACATACCATGCAAGCGGTGCTGAGAATATTACCTGCACACATTAGAAGTCCTGTAAAAGAACAGCTAGTGATAATCTTTATAACTGGAAGATCCCTTAGGAAGTAAAACTTTAATATCTTAAAGTACTTTGTCTATGTTAATGATATTTTAAAAAAGATCCTAGGATGTGGCCTTTGGTCTGATGGATTCTCTATCAAATATCATGAATGTGATAAAACACCCTAACACAATCGCCTCATAAAACAGCTTGGTGTATAGTTTGGAGTTGTTCCTTAGTGCAGAAATTTATGGGATCAAATTCTTGAATTTATTTTTTCTGGTGTTTGTTTTTATATTTTACAGAATGTGCATTGCCATCTGTAGTTTTCTTCCTGCTGGCAAGTCCTTTCCATTCCAAGCAAGTAAGTTTCCCTGAATTTGACAAAGAGAAAAAAAAAAAAAAACAGATCCCATAATTCTGAGCGGTAAATCACAGCAATTGCCCAACATTCTGCGACCTTTCCATAAACTAGAGCTCAGGGGTAGGGGTTACTTTCTCTACCTTGTAACTAACTACTGTTCTAAAAAATATTCCTAAGGACCATATAATGATGTGGGTTAGACACAGGCTGTACCTATTATTCAAAAGAGGGAAAAACTAGGCAGAAAAAAAGATCAGATGTTTGTAATAGAGCAGAATTGGTTTAAATCAAGGCAAATCACGATTTGGAAAGATTTTCTTTATCATTTCTCCCTTATGTGTTCTTAGAGCCCATGCTCGGCTCTGGGCTTGTAATGATCTTGCCTAGTGTTTTCCAAACTCCAATTACATGGTGACCACCTTCACATTTTTTTTCTTGCCATATCCATGTAAAATCCAAGTGTTATTTATTTACTTACTTTCACTACATTGGCTCAAATTGCTTATTTTAGTAAATGCATTAATAAAATTTTATATTCCTACTGATTCTATTGCCTGTCAGGGCTCTGCCCAGAAGCCTGCTCTCTCGTTCTCACAGGGTGAAATGCAGTTGTGGGAGAGCTGTTAAAGGCGGGTGCCAGAGCTAAATGGAGACTTTCTCTTTGACAAAATCAGAAGGACTGAAAGAGACATGAACAGGAAATGCCTTTCTTAGTGTGTTATGTAAAGCCATGTCCATTTGCTTCCCATAAAGATTTGGTGACCCTTTATCGAGGCTACCATGTTGCGCTGCTCTAGGAGCACTGACTGCCGTGCAAATGACATCCATCAGAGTGGTGCAGTGCACAGCCTGACCAACCATAATGTTTTTTATTTTAGAAAACACCAACAGAGCCCAAAGGGCAATGGAGAGGTAACATATAGCTCAATCAGTGGTGTTACAGAAGAGAAAAAGGTTCTTATCACATGAAACCAGTGTACCTTAGAACATAGTTTCTGTTTTTATCATTTATGAGATCTAAGACAGGAGAAAGAAACGCAAGGGAGCAGAAAGATCACGAGACCTATGCGGAGATGTCTTGAATTCTAATTTCCACTCTATCATCAAGTTTCTGCAAAACAAGTATCCTGGATACTTGTTTACTTCCTGGTATAGGAATGAAATGAACAGCCCTGGTTGATCACGGAGATCCCAGTAACACTAAGGCCACAAGATTCCGTATTCTTAGCAAGGTACATGCTTTATTTTCAGAAAAGCACAACCCTCGTTTTAAAGCAGCATCTTTGTCTAGTGTCTTTTAAAGTAAGTTAGCAGCCAATTCAAAACACTGAATCATAACAATAATGATCTGACGTCTTCCCAGACTGAGGCTGGCTCCTGGGGTGCGGCACCTTCAATGGTGACTGGTGACGTGCCTCCCTCCGGGCTTCAGAGCCCTGCCCACGCAGTGGATTCACTGCTCACTTGCTTCCACTCTGCTTTTCCATGTGCAAACAGGCAGATCAGTCTCCTCAAATTTAGATAAAAATCTCCTCCCTCTCTGGGTGAGCTTCCCTGTGCGATGGTCAGAGTAGCTCTGTCTTTCTGCAAGCTCGTTGCTACAGCCTTTCCAGTTGTGCTTCCACCACCCAAAAGCTTCATTGTTTTTCATAAACTTGTGTGGGTTTTTTGTTGTTGCATTATTTGGGTAATTTTTTCTTTTGGTCATCTTATTTCAAGGGGTTTGCCAATGGGACCCCTTTTTTATTTGGTGAGTGATTCTCAACGTTGGCTACATATTGGAATCACCTGGGGAGGTTTTACATTTACAGATACCTGTGTCCCACCCACCAGAGTGCCTGATTTGGTTGGTCAGGGGTGTAGACTAGACATTCGGATTTTTATATATATATACATATATATGTATGTATACGTATACATAAAAAAATGGAGACCACTGGGATGGTGTCCTTTCCCTCCTCCCGCCCGGGAAGAAGGCAAGAGCCATCAAAAATGGCGCAGAGCAGGTGCAGCGGCGGCGCGCTGGGGAGAGAGCCCTGTGCCCTCCCGGGGGATTTAGATGCTGCACGTGTTTGGAGAAACTTTCCTAGAAACGAACTGCAGAAACGTCCAGGAAAGTATAATCTTGATATCGCAAATTTAAAAGTCTCCCCAGGTAATTCTGAAGTGCCGCCAAGATTGAGAAGCACTGCGCTAGGTTGACCAGCCAAAAAATGTGCCGCAATCTTTAATGTGCATGTGGTAGTCACCTGGGAGTCCTGCTCAGCTGCAGATGCGGATTCGGTCAGCCTGGGGTGGGGCCCAGCGAGTGGACTTCTAACAAGCTTCCAGGTGAACTGAGGCTGCTCGTCCTGGACCAACTTTCCGGGCCACCCAATCTCCTCTAGTCAAGCCAGGACTGATCAGCTCTCACTGCTTTCCTCCCATCCCAACCCTTCACAGACTCAAGTAGAAATGGCACGTTTGTGTACGTACTATTGTTCTATTTATGGCTATCTGATAGCGAGAATTCTTATTCTATTCAAACATGAAAAGTTATTTGAAAAACGCAAAACCCTCGAATCAGAATTTGGAATGAGGAACCAAAGCTCACAAAACCCAGAATGTGACTGCTGATGGAGGATGCGCTTGGAACCCGAGCTGGTATGAAAATTATTTACAACTGAAGCATCTGTTGGGATTCGTGTTATGCCATGAAGGAGAGGCCAAGATCACTCACACCTGCATGAACTCACGTCATCACAGACTTTACCTCTCATTTGTTCTTCTAGAAACTCATGAGTTCTTCGTATAGAGGGCTTTTCTCCACGCCCACTTTCCCTACTAAGGTAGGGATATAAGACTCTACCTTTTACCGTTTATTGAGTTCTTTTGTAAGTTCCCATATACATACGAATAAAGTTTTCTTCACCTATTAATCTGTCTTTTATCAGCTTCATTTGCAGGCCTCCCAGAACTGAACTTAAGAGCGTAGAGGAAAAGGTTTTCCTCCCTGACATGGAGCCACTGGAGGCTGCTTTTAAGTTACCTTCCCTCATGTCTACAGCTGCCCTGGTCCCTTTCAGCCCCCACCCCACATTCCCTCTCATGATCCAATTCACTTAAAAGAAAAAAAAAAATCAAATCAAGTTATTTAAATAAACCTTCTGCCTCATAGTTTGTAAGCTGTTTTCGGGCTTTTAATAGAGTCCCTGAGACAGATACATATTTTTAATAAGCATTTTGCCACTTACGGAAATTATGGAAATGGTTGATACTGCAAGTGGTTGACACTGGAGAAGAACTCTCAGCAGAGCAGAAGTTTTTCTGCAAATGGAACTCATGTTACATGGCACAGGCCTGCCATAATACTGTAGTTACAGAATTGTTTTTCTTCTTCTTTTTTTTCTGAGACAGAGTCTCACTCTGTTGCCCAGGCTAGAGTGCAGTGGTGGCATCATAGCTCACAGCAACCTCAAACTCCTGGGCTCAAGCGATCCTCCTGCCTCAGCCTCCCTAGTGGCTTGAGACTACAGGTGGGTACAACCACACCCAGCTCATTTTTCTATTTTTTGTAGAGATGGGGTCTCACTCTTGCTCAGGCTAGTCTCCAATTCCTGGCCTCAAGCAATCCTCCTGCCTTGGCCTCCCAAAGTGTTAGGATTATAGACCTGAGCCACCTCGCCTGGCTGTAATCACAGAATTTTGATTTGAACATTCAATACTAACAGAAATGTTCCCTATTATATATTGTCACGAATCCAAAGAATGAAACTGTCACGCACAAAGCATGATTTTTTAAAGATAAAAGAAATAAAACGGGTTCCTACAATTGTATCTTACAGACCTCAAAAGCAGTTTTTAAATTAATTTATAACAAATATGGACTCATATTGGCCCAAGTAGGATCCAGATGTTTTTGAAACGAATTCCTTGGCCCTGACTGTGCACGTGATCATTGCCTTACGCAGCGAGTCCCTGCCACGGCATGGGGACTTGCGCATTTCAAAGATCACTTGTGGTCTTCGTCCACTGTGGCATTTAGAGGAATTAGTCTGAGAAATCCCTGTTCCTCTGTGGCCGTGATGTACGTCTTTTCTTCTCTCATATTTTCACTCTCACTTTTCTCCTTGCCGCAGTAGGAATGCTTTCCTTTGTTCGAGCCAGCCCGCGAGAAAAAACCAGCCTGCTGTGTAATCCTAACAACGCTGACAACAGGGAACTCGATATGAGGGCCCTTGGCACACAGCGCCAAGCGTCAGGTCACAGGAGTGCGTGTGTGAAGAACAAAGAGGACGGTCTGGTCTGCGGATTGGCTAGTCTGACAACGGGGCAATTCTGGCTTCTTCCTAGGCTTCGCCAGGCTTCGCCAGGCTCCGCGGTGTGATCCTGGCATGAAGACGGTAGCTGCGCTGCAGCTGATAAATACGGCGCGCGGCTGGAACGCGGGTTAAGAATCAAAGGCGCGCTGTTTACGTGACGCGCCGTTAGGATCAGAAGTCTGCATGGGGGAGGGGTCTGGAAGCCTTTGCTGGATGTTCAAGCATTATAGCAAATTGTGTCTAATACAATAATAACCATGATTATTACTAATACTATTGCAGCTAAACTTTTTAAACACTTGCTACATGCCTGTGGTTGTGCTAAACGATTTAAACACATCATCTCAAATAGGATTTTATGAGTCTTATTATTTCCATTTTAGAAATGGAAAAGCTGATGAATGCCGTTGAAGCTGGGGGGAGAGGCAGTGATGGTGCTGGCACCCAGGCCCCCCCGCCAGGCTGCCTCTCCCCTTAGCCCCTCCCTGTTTTCAGCATCGGCGACATCACACGTTGCTTGGAGACCCACTGGATGTCGGACTTGGAGGTCACATAGAGAATGCATCGCTCTTCTTCATCATGTGGGTGAAGAAGCAGAGGCTTAGAGAGGTCACCTGAGTTGCCCAAGGGCCATTTAGGCAGAGCTCGGAGCGAAGCCTGAGTCTCCCGACAGGTGTTTACTGGGCTCTCCGCCACGCGGGTTACGTGCGTGGACACTGGCTTTGCATACAATTAATTTTGCAGCCGTCAGTGACATCGTTCCCTTTCCGTCCTGTGCTTTCAAATGACATGTCTTATCACTCGCAAACGTGGGACTGAGTCCACCGAGTTTCGTAAGCTTAAATGCACCTCTTACAGATCGGGAAGCCTATGGTAGCAGTCACAAACAGGGCCGGGAGCGGAGTCTCTGCACTGCTTTGGGTAAATCTCTCCTTCCAATACTGAAACACGGACTGTGTGGCTACAAGTCAGTGGGAGCCAAAAGAGGAAGTGATCTGGTCACATCACCCCACAGTCACGTCACAGGCATCAGCGTAGGCATCTCATCCCTGAACTTAAAGGAGGAGTCAACAATTCCTACATCCTTTACCTTTGACTTTACGTTTAGTTCTGGACCCGAGTCCTTCCGACATGCCAGGCGCTGCGCTGAGAGCTCTTGTGCTCACACGTTCCCTGGCTCTTTCTGAATCCTCCAGCAATATCACCAGAGAAGTTCTGCTATCAAACTCCTTTCATAGTAGAGGAAACTGAGGTTTAGAGAAATAAAGCAATCTGCCCACACCGGCTGTAGACCTTACCTGAATCCAGGTGATCCAAGTGCCAGGGGTCGGTGGCCGACGACATGGGGGACAGTGTCAGTGGCGAGGCCCCGCAGTTGGACTCCACCAGCTCGCCCTGTGTGTGGACGTGGGCCGAGGCGTTGGTCCGCCTCAGCGCGGCCTTGAGAGGCGCGATCTGGTTGAACTGCACCCGCGAGAGGCAGCCCGTGAATCCCGGGGTGTTGTATTTGTGAATCTCTTGGTCAATCTTCCCTGTTTCTAAAAGAAAAAGAAAGAAAATAAAAACTTGATGCCACGCACTGTATTCCAGCCATACACCACAGTTGTCTTTGCAAGTGTCCAAACTTACTGCCAGGTTTAAGATGTTACATTGTTTTAGATAAAATATTAATGACTTGATAAGACTTAAGGCTGCAGACATCACTTTAAAAGAAACTTGTGTTACTAGAGGACATGGATGGATGAGAATAAGACTGTATTTGATAAAGCAAAACACATTCGTAAGTACCTTTTCGTAAATTATCCCCACCCCAGCACCACCCCACCCCCGTCCCGTGGAAAAATTGTCTTCCTTGAAAACGGTCCCTGGTGCCAAAAAGGCTGGGGACCGCTGCTTAAAGCACCAGCAAGTTCTGTAAACGCTTGTCTGAAATAAGAGACCATATTTCTTCAGAACATCTACAAATGATGGCACAGTTATCACTTTAGTAGATTTGAGTTTATTACAAGCAAATTATGTTAATTTATAAAATTGATTGGACTGGCCTCATACTGAAATCAAATATTAAAAAAACCATTTGCCAGAAGAAACTACTTTCTACGTGGAGGTGTATTGGCCAAGGCATCATCTGAGGGGAACCTGCCTTAAAAATGCAAATTTTAGAAATGCAGTATAATCACTTCTGAAATTAAATTGCCAAGCTGCAATCAGTACTGCAACGTCTCCTATTCATAACGACATGGGTTACAGAAAATAGCCCACTTAAAATACTGACACAATTCCGGGTAAAACCTGCAAATGAAATGCTGAGATGTGACAGCACTTTTAAGGAGACGCGGGGATCACATTTGCAACGCATTAGCAGGCTTCCCGCCCGCTCTTGCCGAGTGACAGGCAGGGGTGTTGTGAGAAACGGAAAGGGAAGAGGCGCCTGGACGAGAAACGCGGGAGAACAAAGCCAGCTCCGCTGCGGGCCCAACGGTGCCACTGTGGCTCGCACCCGGCCTCTTCAGCCACCGGGCACGTGTTTGGACGCGACTTTGCAAAAGAGAGTCCCCATTTTCCTTTGAGACTATTCGAATTCACCCACATATTGTTACCGTGTGTCCCGTGGATCTACTCTCAGCAGATTTCTGTTGGGTTTTACACTTTTTAGTTTCCTATCAATATTCTTTTTTTTTTTTTCAGGCGGGGACGGAATGTGATATTATGAAATACAATTATCACTATGAACGTACAGTAACTTTTTACTTTTTAAGAAACAGAGCCAAAAGATATTAGAATGTCAGTGAGACCTTGGATAAGTATTTATTGTGTGCCCCTCTCTGTGCTGTGGAAGTCACCCCTCTGAGCATCTGTGGGGTCAACACAGACGGCCACTCCCGGTCCCAGCCCTCACGGAGCTCACCGTCACTCTGCTGGGTGACGACTGGCGCCACAGTGCCGTGCGCCCTCCCATTTCTTCCATCTGTTCTGGGGTGGAATACGTCCACTGGTGGCGCTGGGGGTGGTTTTAGGTAATTCACAGGCCGGGAGTTAAATTACATCCAATCAGAGGCTGAGGAAGTTATCCTTCCTCCACTCCCTTGCAATCCTTCCAAGAGTCCTGGGTTGGCCCAGTTCGGGGCTGGGCTGTCGCTGTCACCACACCAGTACTAGCTATTTTCCCTTTTTTACAAGGAGAAAGCAGACCACAGACCTGCAAGCTTAAGCAGGCAACAGAGCTGGATCCCATTCTGTTTCTATGGCTTGTATTTTTAGCACGACTTCATCGTGACAAGCAGCGATACTGCTATTTCACTTCACGGTAGTATGATAAAACATAAACTTTTGCCTTGTAACATGTTTGTTCAAGTAAAAATGGTGAGTCCATTCAAAGGAAAACATTAAGTAAATAACAGTAAAGGAGGTCACCAGAAATGGCAAAAGTCATGATGTTGGTCCTGACGTGACTCTTCTTTGGGGACCATTGCTGCGGAGGAACTTGCTGCTCCTCCAAATCCCTCGATGCTCTGCCTGAAGAGCTGCAGTCCCACGCCCATGGGACCCATCCTCCTCCCCTCTCTTCACACTCGGTGCCGGTCACTATCCTTCACTTGACAGCACCAGCGGGCCCCACTCCTTCAGCAAGAGAGCTCAGCGTAGCTTCCTCCTCGGTTCTGGTCCGGGCTCTACCTACCTGGACCAGGTGTGCTCCTTCTTTCTTCAGATGGGCCAGTGGCCTGCATTTGTGCCTTCATTGCATTTAAAGTTTCCTTGATAGCTGGGACTGCGTGTCACTCTCTTCGTGTTCCCCCAAATGTCTAAAATAATGCATTACACAAAGTAATCACCCAGTGACTGCAGGAATGAACATACAGATGCTCCTCGACTTATGATTGGATTACGTCCTCATGAAACCATCGTAAGGGGGAAATATCGGAAGTCGAAAATACATTTAATATACCTAATCTACTCAACATTACAGCTTAGCCTAGCCTACCTGAAACGCGCTTAGAACACTTACATTAGTCTACAGTTAGGCAAAATCATCTAACACACACCCATTTTATAATAAAGCTTTGACAGTGAAAGACAGAATGGTGGTATGGGCACTCAAAGTACAGTTACTACTGAATGCGTATCGATTTTGAACCATGGTAAAGTGGAGAGATTATAAGTGGGACCATTGCAATCCAGGGACTGTCTAAAACTGAAGCCATTTGTTAAACAGGCTGCCATTGAGAGTTTGGTTGTGCGGGATGGGACCACGTATTGTGGAAGTTTAGGCACAATCACAGTTTTCTGTGGTCAGAGTTTGTCAGCTTCATGGGCAAACTGGTGTAGAATATGGCCTTGAAAGAGGAGGAAGTGGCATATTTAGATCCAGTAGATCACTGTGTGTTATTTCCAGAACTACTGTTACCTGGAAATCTGTCTCTCCCTGAAAGTGGACTTACCTTTCACAGCATTGCTGTATTGCTCTGAAACTGACACCAGCTATGAATGCTGAATATCCATTGCTTCATAACCCCCACAGGCCTTCCCCATGGGGCAGCGGCTGTAGGCGCCTAAGGGCATAAGTAGGAAGTAGGTTTGAAATCACTGCCTGGGTGAAGTTTTAAATAGTCATTGGAAAATCAGGCTGAGATAGGTGAGGAGCCACCTGACCACTGCTCGAAAGCACGGCCAGGTGCTGCCAGCGTGGCGGCCATCGCAGCTGCGGTCCCCAGCGTCAGGGCTGAGCAGCCGCCTCGCTGAGAGCAGCTAGCTGGACGTGTGTTATAATTAGCTTGGGGACAGTTTACCTTCTGCTCCCATTTGGCCACTGTTGTACGGACAGGAGTCTGAATGGGTCAGTGGAATGGCTAAATGGAAAACAAAAACAGCAAAACAAAAACGAGCAGCAAAATAAAACCAAATGAACCTCACTCCTCAGTTCTGACATGATCAAATGAGCGACACCAGGCAGGGCAGGGCAGTGTTGGCATCTAGGCTCAGCGTCGGCTCCTGTGCTCACAGGCGGCAGCTGCTGACCCGTCAGCTGCCTTTGAAAAGAGGCCCAACCAGAATCGAATCCATAGACATAATTGATGCGTGTAATTATATCCTGTGACATCTTATTAATCCTTTAAAAAGAGACGCTAATGAAATTTCATTGTATTTATTAGATGCTTTTCTCTCTTACAAAGGAAGGAGGGACTAAAATATGCAGGTGAAATGTAAATAGCTCTTGACCCACGGCTCGTGCTAACTCAGTTACGCAGGCTGATGCTGGGAGCAGCAGAATCTTTTCTGCTTCCACTGTCTCTGCTACATTTTAATTTGCAAATCTTTTTCTAAGGACTCATAAAACAAAATTAGATGTTTTCCCCCCCCAATGACAACAATAAAAAGCAATGTCTTCATACAGTCTACTATGCTTTTGCAGAAAGGTAAAGTATTACCTTTTATTTGTATCAATTTATCACAGTTCCTGAGCTTACGGGGATACTAAATAGGTTGAAATTGTTACTCCCATTCCTAAAATCTAGTCTGAAAATGGAAAACTTATTTTGATTTCTGGTTAATCTTATGATTTAGTTGTAATTACACAGTATCAAAGACACTGATACAGAAGAAAAGATACAGTCCCTTAGATGTTTCCAAAACACCAGACATTTGGCATCGTGCAGAACACACGTCTGAAAGATGGGTTTTCCACTTCTTCCTGGATGTTTCAAGTTTTCAGATGTAAGACAGAAAGCCTGGAAGGGGCCGGTGTCCCTGTCCTGCAGCCTCAGGTGCCACGTTACATGGTGTGATTTTTTGGGGCTAAGAATAACAAGCTCTGCTGAAAGTAATAAGACCTTTCAGAATAATGGACCCACCTGTCAGTCAAACCACGGAGCTGCTGATTTACTTCATAAGAAATGTAGATCTGATCTGACTTCTTCGAATTTTGCTAAATGTAAAATTATGTGTCCTAGCTATTTGCTAGTGGAAACAGAACACTAATGTGTGGCCTGAGTTTCCTGTGAACTGGAAATGAACAGACCTGCCTCTTACTCACCGGGGTTTATTCTACCTGTGAACTAAAATAAAATCTTAAGCCCCCAAGCTGACTGAACGGACGCCCTCTTGGCCAAGGGGACCCCAGAAGAACCCTAAAGCTGGGCTGCTGGCCAAGAGAAGGGAGGTCGGATGTGACTCACCATGCCCCCTCCCTTCTTGGAGATATCCTTTGTAACAATAGGTGCTAAATCATGAACAGGCCTAGGCCATACAGGACAAGCTATAACCACACCTGCAGGCCATCAATTTGCTTAACAGAGCTCTGGAGTTTCAGTAAATGTGCAGCGGCTGGTCTCTGATGAACAGACTTCCTTAACTTAAAACTTTGCAAGCCTTTAGACAAAGCGTCATTTCTTCAAACAATTATAAATTAAGGAATCTTTAAACCTACCTCTAACCTGTAATCCTCCTCTTTGAGATGTCCCGCCTTTTTGGACCAAACCAACGTATACCCTCCACTTGTTGACTTAGGTCCTATGTGTAATTCCTGTCTTCAAGGATTTATAAAGCTAAACTGTAACCCAGCCACTGGGCACATTTCCTCAGTACCTCTTGAGGACATGGGCTCTGGGCTGGTCACACACGTTCTGCTCAGAATAAACCTCTTTAAATTATTTTACAGAGTTTGGGTTTTTTCCCTGTTAACATACTTTTTGCTTTTGCATTTTAACTTGGTAGCAGCAGAAATAGAATCCTATGTACAAAATTACCAAACTAAAATGTAGTACAGAACAATAATTTCTGTGTGTGACCTGCTTCTGATAAAACGTTTTTTGGGCTTTGGAAAGCCATGCTAAACCATAGCCAACACCATGAAAACACCCAGTTTCAGTTTTCAAGTTTTTCCTTAATTCTTCTCCAAGCCACGGGAGGGTACACCAGCCAAGACTAGCAGAGGGTCATCTGAAGCTAACATTTGGGACAATGGAGAAAGGAGGAGAGAAAGATGTTGACCACCTACATTTCACTCACAGCGTAAAGAAATACAGGCTAAGAAAACAGTGTTAGCAAATTTTTCTATTTCTAGATAATGTCAAATTGAATGATCCAGTGGAATAAACAGTGGCATCTTTCCTTTGTTCTCACATGTCTGGTAATTCCTATCCCAGGAGGCCTCTAAAGCTCATCTGACCCAGGAGAAAAAAACCCTTTGAGGACTAACACTGCATGAAAGCGTAAACATCGGCGCTAGGAAATGACTTGAGGTAGGGATGCAAAGCAACGGTTTTCCCAGGGCGTGAGGTGTGCCAAACACACCGAAAGAGAAGGGGTGAGATGTTTCCGGAAGGTGTACTGGGCGGGTCCCTTAATTTGCACTCCATGTTACACAATTAACGTAACAGAGTTCAGATCGTGGGACCTTGCTCATATGAAATGATGCTCAGAAGACAAAAGCCTAGCTTTGAGGCTGAACTTGAAGCTCCAATGGGTCATGGGGTGAATTTAAACATCAGCACTGCAACCGCCCTGGATGCTACCGATGAATGGAGTCCAGAGACAGACTGGGAGGCCTCTGGGAGGTACATAACTGTGGTTCTTCCCCTCAGTGCCTTTCTCTTTGCTATGCCTCTAAAACCAACTCATTTATTTTCAGATTGGGGTAATAGCCTACCAGGCTGGGGAACACTGACAGAGGCCATCTAAATTTCAGCAAAGCATTTTATTAAGTCTCTCATGACATTTTCATGGTCAAGACAGATATATCCGGGCTTACGCCAATACGTATGAGTAGTACAGTCACACGTCACATAATGATGGAACATGTGTGGAAGGGTGGTACCCTGAGATTATAATGGAGTTAAAATTTCTATAGCCTAGTATTTACCATACTTTTATCATTAGAGTGTATTCCTTCTACTTATTAAAAAATAGTTAATTGTAAAACAGCCTCAGGCAGGGCCTTTAGGAGGTATTCCAGAAGATGGCATTGTTATCATAGGAAGTGACAGCTCCCTGGGTGTTGTTGCCCTTGAAGACCTTCCAGTGGGACAAGATGTGGAGGTGGAAGACAGTGATATTGATCCTGACCCCGTGTAGCCCGAGGCTAATGTGTGCGTTTATGTCTTAATTTTTAACAGAAAAGTTTAAAAAGTAAAATAAAAAATAAATTTTAAAAATAGAAAATGCTTATAGAGTAAGTGTATAAAGAAAACATTTTTGTACAACTGTAAATGTGTTTTAATCTAAGTGTTATTACGAAAGATGCAGTCTTTAAGAAAATGAAAAATTTATAAACTAAAAAATTTATAGAGTAAAAAAGTTACAGTAAGCTAACGTTAATGTATTATGGAAGAAAGAAAATATTTCTCTATAAATTTAGTGCACAGTGTTTATAAAGTCTGTAGTAGAATACAGTAGTGTCCTAGGCCTGCACACTCACTCACCACTCACTCACTGACTCACCTAGAGCAACTTCCAATCCTGCAAGCTGCACTCATGGTAAGAGTTCTATACAGCTGTGCCATTTTTAAAAAATTTTTTATGCCATATTGTTATTGTACCTTTTCTGTGTTTAGATACACAAATACCACTCCGTTACAACTGCCTGCAGGATTCAGTACAGTAACATGCTGTGCACCTTTGTAGCCTAGGAGCAACAGGCTGTCCCATGTAGTCTAGGTATACAGTAGGCTACACCACCTGGGTTTGTGTAAGTGCCCTCTATGATGGTCACATAACTACAAAATCACTGAACGACACACTTCTCAGAATGTGTCCCTGTCATTAAGTGATACGTGACAGTATTTTAAAAATAGATTTATCATGAGATGAACTGTGGGTGGAATTTGATAAATGGGTAGAAATTGGCTTCAATTTGGGGAATTTTCATGGTAGGATTCCAAACCTGCATTTTATTATTTTGTTAATTTGGATAAGGACATCAATGGCATGTGACCAATGTGTCATGTGTCATCTAGTGAAAAGGGGTGGCTATACATGATGACACGATCGTGAACCAAAAGGACTTTGAGAGGCTAAAATGATGGCCTAGATCTCACGAGACAAAGTCTAGCAGAAGCTACTACTTAATTTCGACAGTTGAAACACCAGCACACCTCCCCACCCCAAAATCACCTTCGATATCCAACTGTATACGGCGCACCTGATAACTGCACAGACCTGCCCCTGCCCCGCCCCCAGGATCGGGGCATTTTAGTTCATTATGCATGATGCAGGAGTCAAGAGTGAGATGCGGTTGAGTCATGAGAAGCATGGGGTCTAGAGTCCAATTCCGGAAGCTGAGACTGTCTCCTGCAGTGGTCAGAATAAGCCCAGAGAGGGTTTAGTTCAGCATAGAGCATCTGGAAGGAGACAGCCGTAATGAACTAGCGTGTGCTCAGGGCGCGGCCACCACGCTTGAAACAGTGTCACATGGCGCCGAGTTGAAGGCGCGGCGATGTCTTGCGTGGGGAGACGACTAAGGAGGCTCACAGTCTCAGCCGTCAGACACGGAAAGGCTGTCACGGGGGACCGAGGTTAGATGTGTCCTGGGAGGCTTTGCTCTAGGACGGTCGACTGGAGTGTGGGTCCACAAAGCAAACATGTGCTTGCGTCAGCCAGGGCGGGTTGGCAGGGGGGCTGGCCCACAAGCCAAGGGCGGTTGAGCATCCTGGACGTCATTCCAGCTGGAGGGTGACAGCAGGGAACTTGTGGGGGTCGGAGACAGGCGATCAAAGGATAAGGCAAATCCTCAGACTCTGATTCTGGGCGGCACTGTGAGGAAGAGGGAAGGTTTCCCCACTTTGCCCCGGGTGCCAGACCCAGTGCTTTATCTAAATCGCCACAAAAGATCCGTGAGATGGGCTCCGTGACCTTTTGTTACCCAGAAGAGAAACCGAGCTTGAGGAGTTAAGCCACCTGGCTAAAATCACTCAGCTGCGAGGTGGGGCAGGGGGGTCACACCCTGTGTACTGGCCCCTACTCCCCTCTGTGTGGAGGGATTCGGGGTGCTCAGCCTCAGGCTTCAGGCACCTGGAGAGCAGAGCTCCCTTTCTGGGACCAGACACCAGGACACCAGGTCACAAAGACTGGTGGAACCAGAAACATCATGGGGAGCCAAGGAGCTTTGGAAACGGGCAACTTTATGTCCTTTTGCTTCGGTCTAGAGCTGAGATTTCTGAGAGAACCAAAACAGGGGTAGGCAGAGGGTGCCGTGGGTCAGGGACAGGACTAGGACGGGCCATTCTGAATACATTTTTCCCTTTGGAGTCCGTTGTTTCCACAGACGTATTCTTTTTCATCAATTTTTATTTAAACTGTGCATTCCCCCAAATGGGATTTAAAGACAGCCTAGCAAATCTTTATATCTCTCGGGACTTAAACTTTTTCTTTCATAGAATTTTAAACCCTCCAAATAGGAAGCTATGAAACTGAGGGACATTAATAATAACCTTTATTTGAAATTAGATTCTGGATGTTCTGATAATTTAGCTGAAAAGTGCTCAAATCAGCTAAAACCTTTAAAAAGACTTCTCAAAAGTTGGAAGACACATCTACACGCACAGGGCCCAGAGCCCGGCAGGCCAGGCTGTGCCCTCTGCTTCCTCTTGGCGATTCTCACCCCTTACTTTTATTTCTGAAACATGAATGTCGTCTCATAGCAAATGTGGCAGAAGTATTAAAAAAAAAGAAAAAAGAACAGCAACATTTCTCACAAACCTGAACTTTAGCAGATTTGCTATCAGGTCTTCGTTCCCCTTATATCTTAATAATGATATAACAGCTAAAGATTCACTGAGTTATTTCCACGTGTTAGATGCATGCTTAGCATTCTAAATACCGTGTCTTATTATTAATGTTGACAGTAACTTGCTAAGGCTGGTACAATTTTGGACCCATTCTGACTGATGCTCACTGAAGCTAACTACTGTATCCAGATCACATTAGCTAGAAAGTGCCAGCGTGAAAACCCACGAAATCTGCCTCCAAAACCCCACCTGTTGAGACGTTATCCAGGGGAGGACTTCAGGAGACTTCCCTGGGAGTTTCCTCTAGACAGTTAGGAGCTTTCTAGGGCTCTGTTGAACCCTCCCTCTATTTGAGATAATATTTTATACCCAACTTAGTTATAACCGTTCCTCCCTCAACTTCCAGAAAATCCACTTTAACTGATGACTTATCCCTTTGTGAATTGGCAATTGTTCCTTGAGGAGAAGTCAGAACCATTCAGAGTACAAAGAAAAGGAGGAACAAAGCTAATCGAGCCTGCAGCTGCCTCTGATTCTCCTACATCCAGTGACTTCTGCGGCTCAGGTGGAGTTGCTGAGTTTCAGGAGGGCTGTTGATTCTCATTTTACTTTTAACAAAAGGGCTCTTTCCGAAATGTTTGCTGGGGGGGGCCTTCATTTCGGCTGCAGGCTCATTTTCCCAGCTGGGCACGGTGTCCAGCCCTGTGATTATCTCGACTCTTCCGTCTGTACATGTTGAGGGCGCTTCTATCACCACTTCGGAAGGTGCAAATTACCGTGGCTGTGGCGCCCTGAAGAAAATACATTTTCTTAGCACTCATTTTCTCTTGGTGTCGTGCTGTATGCTTTGTTTTAGAACAGATCAGAGCTTAAAATATTTCGCAGGGCAATTGCATTAATCTCGCCTCTAAAATATCGTGAATCCTAGACATCTTGGGGAAATGAATCTGCCCGGAAAAGGTGTTTTTCTGAATAACGGAGGATTTAATTATTTTGGCATGAGCACACTTTGGTATCTGTAGCCGAGTATCTGTCCAGAGCGCTTTCTTAAGCAAAGGAGACCCAGCATCAGGGTCCTGGTACCACTGTCACAGGCCCTAGGCATTTTTACTTTCAAGGGCCCCTTCAGACAAAAAATATAAAAAATATTATTTTAGGACTGTGTTATTATAAAGATGAATATAATGATAATGATATATTAAAACATTTTTTCCTTTAACCTAAGTGTTCATTTATTTCTTCTAATTTTAAATGAAGTTGAACCATTTTTGTGGGTCCTTAAAAGTACTGCAGGCCCACGAAGCCTGAGGGATATGCTGGCCTTTGGGAACATATTTGGTGGCTTTTCTTGATGGCTTGAGGCTTGACTGGGCATTTTGTTTTATCATGCTATGGAGATAGCTACAAAGCAGCCCTGCATTTCTCATTTTTGAAAAAGGGCCTGTGTCACCCTTCTTTTGGGTCATTTGCCTCTGTCTTACACAGGGGGAGTAAAAAACTGTGCCACTGTTTTCTACGAGGTGGTTGCCTTTCTGCAAGAGTAATTAGAATCAGGAGTGTTCTCTCACTCCTGAAAATCACCTTTGTTATCTCTACCAGCATTGTTCAATTTGTGAATAATAGTTCTGGTCCTCAAAAGAGTATATTTCTTTGGCCATGATGTTGTCTACCATTTGTACAAGCTCTTCTCAACATTTGGCCTTGGGCAAGATGCCAAGGAAAATTATGCATATGACAAGATTGAAATAAAAGTCTTACACAGATCAACTTTCTTCTGGAATCTCATTCACTCAAGCGTATGAGGGTTTATTGAGTAGCTACTACATTCCAGGTGGTGGGGATCCAGTACAGAAAAAGAGACAATGCCTACCTTCAAGGACTACATAATATAATGTATATTCTTATAATAGACAGTAATATGTTTTGTTGAACAAATTAATGACTGCATGAATAAGCAAAAGACAAAAGGACTACTTTTTTAGAGTAAGCTCAAAAACCAGTTTAGAAATAAGCAAAATTATCTGTCCTTTCCTTAGAGAAAGCCTAGTGTTTTGAAATGATGTTTCACTAAGAAAATTAAAGCAGGGAAAGGGATAGACTGAGAAGGAGAGATACTATTCTAGATAGGATAAGCAGGGAAGGCCACTCTGCTGAGATTACATTTGAGTTCTGAATTAAGTGAAGGGAAGCCATGTATTTATTCAGGGAAAAAACGTTCCAGACAGAAGAAACAGTAATTGCAAAGATCCTAAGGAAACACGTGTACAGAGTACAGATGCTTCTTGAATTACAATGGGGTTATGTCCTAATAAACCCACTGTAAACTGAAAATATCGCAAGTTAAAAATGCATTCAAAACATACCTTTGCCTAGCCTACCTTGAATGTGCTTAGAACGTTTCCCTTAGAAAATATCCCTGAAAGCTTAAGTTGAAACTATCCTAGAGAGTGAATTTTCTGAATGGCCTTCCAAAAGAAGACACTTCCCTCAAAGGAAACTTGCAGGGACTCACTTAAATATTCCACCTCCCTAGCAATGGGACTGGCTGCACCTTTAATTTCTGAATTCTGACAATGATCCAGAGGTGAATGGCGCACATACACGAATGAATGTTACAAGCAAGCCACTCTTGCTGTAAGAGCAGAATCTCCAGATCTCCCTATAAAAAGGCAAAACAATTTCTTCAAATTTAGTATAGGATGTGCATCTAAATAGAAAAGTGTCCTTATTTGTATTTAAGAAGGGTGGTTTTTCTCATGTTGCAGCTGTAGCAAGTACATTCATGCATCACTTAACAGAGTTCTGAGAATGCATCTTTAGGCAATTTCATCGTCCTGTAAACACGGAGTGCACTTACACAAATCTAGATGGTACAGCCTGCTACACACAGGATACACGGGATAGCCTATTGCTCCTAGGCTACAAACCTGTACAGCAAGCTACTGTACTGAGTGCTGTAGGCAGCTGTAATACAACGGCATTTGTGCATCTGAACATAGAAAAGGTACAGTAAAAATAACCATATTATAATCTCATTGGACCCTCATCTTATATGCAGACTGTTGTTGCCCAAAACATTGCTATGCAGTGTGTGGCTGTATTGCAGAAGAGCTGAGGAGCCCTCACATTTTGCTCATCCTTACCCACCAACAATACAGAAAACGATAATAACTTAAGTCTTGAG
>CAUYRT010027479.1:0-25843 GCA_963574885.1 Lepilemur ruficaudatus | reverse complement strand
AAGGAATGACTGAAAAACAAGCTCAGTGAGAGAAGAAAAAAGGGCCAGCCCCCACCACCACCAGGATTCACTCCAGCACTTTCTTTTCTAGTCAGTGCCTATGACCAGTAATCAAGTCAAAATATAACCCGTCCAGAAAGTACTGGGCCTGCATGCTTGAAATGTAGTTGGGGATGGGAATTAGGGGTCTCAATAGGGGAAAGGAAATGTTCTAAAACTGATGTGTGTGAATAACTGTACAACTTGGTAAATTTACTAATAATCATTTAATTGTACACTTAAAATGGATTAATTGCATGGCATGTAAATTATACTTCAATAAAGTTGTTTTAAAAAAAAAAAAAAAAAGAAAGTACTGGGCCGGTTAAAAGGAAAGGAATCACAACTTAAGGAGTCACAGGACTTAGACAACATTCACTAGCAGGAGCCAGGAGCATATGTATGGGACTGGACCCAGAGGGAGCTTGATTGGGAAGGGGGTGGGGGTGGAACATAAATTTGTAAATGAAACATAGGATTTAACACCCTTTCAGGTACCCAAGGATATGGGACAAACATGTTGCTGAGCTAGCTCTTGGATGCTTGGAAAAATTGATGACTCACACTAAGTTACAGAAATGTCACAATTGCCACAATAGATGAAAGACAAGGGGGTAAAAAGACTCAAAGAAATGGACATGCCAGGAAACCTATCAGCCAACTATATTCTACCTAAGCACCAGAAGGACACTCTCTTTAAAGCAATAAGGAAGGCACAGAGAATTAAAGAATCCCAAAATAATCAAGGCCAAGGGGACACACTTAGCCATCAGAAGCAAGGTAGGCGGTATGGTCAGAATGGGACCCACAGGAGCCTGATCCACAGAGAACAGTGGAGGCGGTTAATAGAACGCAGAGGCCACAGGTGCAAGGTAGGTAAGCAGACAATCTATAAAATCAAATTCATCCTTAGGGCTCTCTTCTTTCTCTCCAGTTTGACCACACATCTTCCCAGCACTGAAGCTTCTACCTCTGCGGCTCTAGTTCACGACCCTCCCGCCCAGACTCCAAAGCCTCTAACTCCCCTCTTCTCCAGTTTTTCTCCCCCGAAATCTACTCCCCACACACAGCCACAGGTGACTCCCTTCAGGCACTCTTCCGTGACCTGCCCTGGCTTCCTCTCCAACATCACCAGCACTCTCTAGACCCAACAGCTTGCAGCCCCACACTGCAGAGCACGCTGCTGCCCCCAAGTGTTAACATGAGTCTACTGATATGTCAGTTTGTGTAAGTGTGTATTCTAAAAAGAACTTAAGCTGGGCACTTTTTTCTTCATGTACAATCAGAGAAATAATCAAGGGCGATGAGGTCAAGCCCCGGTGAGGAAGAAGGAAGAAAGAAGGGGATGGGAAGGGGGGAACTCCTGGGAGTGAGAATGGTAAGAACAGAGTCCCTGCCCCAAAGGCTTGCAGGCCTTTCAAGAAGACAGTTCTTCGGGTAGGAATTCATGTAGCTAAGCATTAAGTCTGGTTGTCAGCTACACAGAATTGAGATGTAAACACAGCTTGTTTTAAATGCCCACCACCTATTGCACTTCCTCCCAACCACCAAGTCAGCCTGAAATTTCTCAGACGCTCCTCCACAGAACAGTACAGCATTGGGAGCTCTTAGGAGGTTTGTGAGAAAAGGGCTCTGTGTGAAAGTGTGGGAAATGCTGCCTACCACAGCCACGCTCCCAGGAAAATACATGAACCTATTAAGAGCTCTGAAGAAATTACGTCATTGTCCCATATGCAAAAGTATAGTTGAGCATAGCTAGCATCGGATTTCATAAGTCTTTAAAATATTTATATTCTTTGACCCAGCAATTTCAAACATAAGACTTTCCCTAATAAAAGAAGTCAGAGATGTGCACAAATTTTGCTACAAGGATGTTTATTCCACAGTGTTGTATATTTAATAGATTAAGCAAAGAATTACATAAAAGCCCAACAGTAAGGGATTGGTTATATAAAATGTGGCATGTCCATATAATAAGACATTATGCCGAAAAAAACAATGATATAGAACATTTAATGGCATAGGAAAACATTTCCAAAATATTAAGAACTTTTAACTGAATATGAAAGGATAACTCTCTTTTTAAAACTAAATATTATCATAGAAGGAAAAGACCAGAATGACTTATAACTGGGGTTTCAAACCCAAATACCTCAGGGTATAGGCAGATAAACTAGGACAAGGAGCTGTCTTCCCTAACAAGAGCGGCTCCCACTCAGCTTTGAGCCCTGACATGCTGAAAGGCAGGTTACGTGACACCGATCTTCAATATTTCAGAAGCAGCTAGAAATATGCACGTTTGTGAGAAATCATTCAATTTTTTAAATGTTGGCATTCTAATTCAAAAAATGTAACTATCGCACAGCCAAATAAAACACATTTGTAAACTACTGTTAGCAGCTCTGATTTATGCCAAATGTCAACAGTGGTAATCTCTGCATATCAGGATTTCGGGTGGTTTTTATCTCTTTCATTTTGTTTTTTATGCTTTTCTATAATAAAAAATAAAGCATTTTTTAATAAAAATGCATTTTGAGGTTCTAAGAGTTCAATTGTTGCCTTGCCATTGCCACTGAAAATAGAAAAGGAAAGTTGTAATTTAAGAAATAAAGCTAGAAATATTGAAATGTATTTGGGGATGGGAATTAGGGCTCTCAACAGGGGGAAGGAAATCCTCTAAAACTCATTTATGTGAATAGCTGTACAACTTGGTAAATTTACTAATAACCATTTAATTGTACACTTAAAATGGAGTAAAGGCATGATATGTAAATTATACTTCAATAAAGAAAAAAAAAGAAACTAAGTTAGAAATAAAGTATAAACCAAACTATATAGTGGCAATATGAAGCCTAACATTCACAGGAAGTGTTAGAAAATTAATCTGCTTCCTTCTTATCTCTGGAGCTGTCTGAAAAAAAATCTTCCCTGATATTTTTGCAAATTCTTTGCTTTTATTCAAAACATTGGCAATATTACAAATATAAACAGCCTAAGGCTATAAAAAATTATGATAAAGTCATTTTTCTGTAAAAACTTTCCATAAGGAAAACAGAGCCATCTATCCAGAATACTGTTTCCCAGACTACGTTCCTTAGAAGCTCCATGGTTAAATCAGTTTGGCAAGCACCGCATCACTGCCTCCCTCCAGAGTCCAACGTATACTGGCAAGATACCGACAAAGCAAGGGTCTGACGTGTCCTGCTGTTTAAGCACACACCTCTGCGCACACAGCCAAAACCAGGTGGCTTTCTTTAGCCAGAGTCTCAAATTGATTTGTCCACAGAACTCTTTTATGGAGCACCTACTGACATCCCACACACACACTAGTATTCTTTAGAACATAAATCAGAAAATATAGAGTCCGGAAAAGAAAAAATTTTTTCCTTAGAAATCCATTCTGAATATTAAAAATTATTCATCTTTTGTCTGAAGCTCAAATTTAACCGGGTATCCTGCTTTTGTTTTGCTAAATCTGGCAACCCTAGTGACAAGACAACATGCTAGGTGAACCTCAACATTTTTGAAGACGGCATTAAAGTAGTAGGGCCTTGCCATGTCTCTGCAGAGGTGACAACTTCCACAAATAGTACTGAGTCCTCCAGGCTCCAGGGTTTGGTTACAGATTCCCAGGTGACAGTCACCTCTCCAAGCGCTGAGTTCCTCTTTCCTCTGGGAGCTGTGGGTCAAAAAGAGAAAATAAATAATCTATAAATGCAGGTGTGACTAGCAAGCCAAAAACAATAGGCAATATAGCTCAGGGGTTTCAAACAGCAGGGCTCAGCTCTTCACAGGTTGTGAATCCAGATCATGCCAGTATTTGGGGGTAGGGTAAAATAGAGTCACATAGGCAGTACGTGAGGTGCGGTAGGGAATCAATGTATTGCCTGTATCTTGTCTCATAAAACTTTTGTAACTGTTTGACTGTATGCTGGCTGATACTTTTTACTGTAAGTCATTGTCCCAAATGTTTGAAAACCACTGATAGGATATCGAGACTTGCAGGGCATTATTGTGAAAACTGTGTTGGAGCAACAGTGAGAACGTGAGTTTTACACTCACAGGTAAAGCGTTGCCTTGTTCTGGAAACATCACCCTTCTGAAACCACCTCATCTTTTCGTGCATTCTGCAGTCCCTACAGACGGATGGCAATGCTTGATTTAAATCGGAGTTCCCAGTTTTGCTTCATTTTGTTGTAATCACTTTCTAGAAGCATACATTGGAATCTAACACTGTTGCATCCAATCTCAGGCAATAAATATAAGTGATAATGTGAGACCAAAAAAAAAAAAGAAAGAAATCCATTTTGTGTAATTGATCATCTACAGTGAATTTATAAATTATATAATCTCAACTTTTTTAAAAAAAGGAACACAGATTTCTGGTATTTAGAAACTCAAGGAACAAAGGAACTGGCTCTCACAACACAGAAGATTAACCCAGCCATTCACAGTAAGGTGCATCTCAAAAATCCATGCATTAAAGGGTGCCTTGAGGTCATATTTTTGAGTTTAATAACAAAACGATACTGAACTAAAAACCAGCAGGGGTCAGCCATAGGGCAAAAACGAAAGACTGCCTGAAAATGGCTTTCCTTTTTCAACAATTTTACTTAGACCTCAGTTAACAGGACTTCTGCTCCGTGTCATGGTAAAAAATAAACTGCATCATTTTATTTTAAAAGAAAACAAGTACTGAAGCTCCATGTCAGTCCCAGGTGCTCTAGCTAGACGTCAAAACGATATCTCTTGAGTCATTTGTTTTAAAATAGGCTCTATCTTCTAAAAACAACTGATATTTGACTATTAGTTTCTTCACCCACCACATCTGCATCGAGACCCCCTAGGGTGATTAAAGAGTAACATCTCTTCATCCGTCCCCCTCCCCATCCTCTTCCTCATCCTCACAGGAGACAGGGAAGCATGGCAGACTAACCTGTTTGTGAGGTTTGTGCTTGCATGTGTCAACTTGCGTCATGGCATCTTAACGTTGATTGCTATTTATTTGTACATGTATTGTTTTGTCTGCAAAGGACAATATATCATGTTGCTATCTGACGGCTTCCTCCCAAATGAGATCCTGCAGCCTGCATCCCGCCCACTTTCCCTGTCACTACACTCCTGCGGCTCCTCCGCTGCCACTGAAAATTGGCAGCAGCCTCCTCACCCCAGAATTTTTTTTTGATTGTTTGGGATTTTATTTTTGTTTTTTCCTGTTTTTAACTTTTCCAGGACATAAATTATTCCCAGCTGATTCAGCATTTGGCTTGCCAAATTCCGAAATTGGCCTCTGAAGGAGAACTCTGCCTCTTTGCTTTGTTTGTTCACTAACTCTAAAGAAAATGAACTTCTGGTCAATACCCACTTGCTCCAGAGAGAGCACAGCCACTAGAATATACCAAAAATCCAAAAGACATTAAAAATGTTCCAGGGCCATGAAAAAAAACTTCCTTTTTCAAGGATCCCAGCACACACGGGAGGAAAAGATAAGAACCCTACAGTCTTTGTCTGATAATACGCTTAAGTGCAAGCAATTTTCCAACCCAGAGCTCTCTTCCGTGGTTTACCTCAGAAAAAGCCCGTGGTGGGATTTTTTTTCCTTTGAATCATGTTCCCCTTCACATTCAGTTGATAAAAAGCCTTCTTTTGTGAGAGCCATTTGATGTTCAAAGGGCTCTTCAAACTGCATGTGAACAGGCTTTGGAGAATTCTTGGAACGCCAGTCTCAAATGTTGGTCTTAATAACAGAAAAGTTTCATTAGCTGTAAACAACCTCCAATGCCAAATTCCAACTGATGTCATCACTCCCTGAAGTCACGAGCAGGTTAGAGTTTGACAGTTCACGGACTTCCATCCCTCACTATTTAAATGACAGAAACAGCTGCTACTGGACAAAGGATACTGTCAGGCTGTCACAGCTAAATCCAATTCTCTACTGCTGCTGTCCAATCATAACAACAAAAGTGCAAAAATATCCACATTCCCCATCTTTCAAAAAATTTCTACAGTTAAAACACTGCTCTGGGCTGGCAGTGGCTCATGCCTATAATCCTAGCACTCTGGGAGGCCAAGGAGGGAGGTTTGCTTGAGCTCAGGAGTTCAAGACCAGCCTGAGCAAGAGTGAGACCCCGTCTCTACTAAAAATAGAAAAAATGAGCCGGGCATGGTGGCACATGCCTGTAGTCCCAGCTACTTGGGAGGCTGAGGCAGAAGGATCACTTGAGCCCAGGAGTTGGAGGTTGCCGTGAGCTAGGCTGATGCCATGGCACTCTAACCCAGGCAACAGAGTGAGACTCTGCCTCAAAAAATAAATAAAATAAAACACTGCTCTGGGCTTCCCACGTGCATATGAAGCACACAGGAGAAGATGTAACCAAGACTGGCATCCTTTTTTACCATTTAGTTTTTTAAAAATTTTCCAGCAAAATAATAGACCTTACAAGCCTAGGAAAAGTAGGCAGCAACTGGGTGAAAGAACAGACCAATTGGTATTTTCCATTTTTCACTATTTGGTGAATGTCTGAAAACAAACCACTTTTGGTTTGGGTTTTATTTTGGGTTATTTCTTTTGTTTTGACTTTTCAGGGAGATTCTTCATCCTTGGTTGACTGCAGCATTGTCTTGCAAAAATTCAGAAAGCGAACTCTAGAGAAAGCTGCCTCTATGCATTTTTTGTTGGTTTTTTTGTTTTTGTTTGCTAATTCTAAGGAAAACAAATTTCTGGTAAATAACCACTTGTCCCTGGGAGGTCATAGACACTAGAATACGCTGAAAACTAAAGTTGTACAGTAGTACTCACCAGTTGACCGTTTGAGTCCCCTGTTCTGACTTACCTTAGCCTCTTGTTAAGCATAATAATAGAACTAACCGAATGTATTGGGCACTTAGTAGATGCATCTTACTGTTCCGTGAAATTTCATTTAACCCATATAAATTCTCTCTCACCTTGGGTGGAAGAGGGCAAGGCTAGTTCTGCTGAAACATAAGTAGTCCCATGAGCTAAGATGGATGCTGCTACAAACCTACCTCCCACCCCTCACCTCTCCTGAGTCACAGACCCATACATCCAACTCAACTTATATCTACTACAAGCACCACAAACTCAGAGTCTCCAAAACTTAATTTGTCTTTTTCACCAAACTTGTATTCCTCCTGTGTTCTTCATGGTGGTAGCGAATGGCATCAACATCCACCCAGGACCAAAGCCAGAAACCAAAGAGTTATTCTCAACTCTTCCCTTGCCCTCAACCCCCTCATCCAAGGCCAAGATGGTGTTAACATTCCCCTCAGCTTGACAGAACTTTAGACCTGCTTCTTCCTGACTCTAGGCCCTGACCTCCCTTTTCTTAGAACATTTACTTTATAAAATATATAAATTCTTGATCTGCCCTTTTGAGATGTGCGTAAATCTTTTTAAAAGCCTCTTGCCAGTTTTTTAACTGGGCTGTCTTTCCCAAGTGCCATCTCTTTGAAATGTAAATATCAAGGAAGATAGTGGCCCTACCTCCCAGCCTTTTCAGGAGGGTAGGAGCCTAACTTCAACTAGCACCTTGCTCCAAGTTATAAAACTGCCTGCTGTCACAGAGAAAGCAGAGAAAGTTTACTTTTCCTTTGGGTAAAGCCAATTAGCAAACACAAATGAAGTCTGGCCTCCCTCTCACCCCAGCTGCTAAACATCTGTACCCCTTAATATGCTGAAATAAAAAAAAATTTTTTTAAATCCTCCCACCCTTTTTGTCAATGGAGTTGAATTCAGAGTTCTGCTCTCTCTCCCCTATTAAAATAGCCTTAAAGTCTTCATTGCTTGTTTAACTCCTTAACTCCCCTCATTGTCTTTCCTTCTCCGCTCATCCCAGAGCTAAATCTTCAGTTAGGCCTGCCATCTCGCTCACCTGGATGATTACAATTATTTCCTAACCAGCCTCCCTTATTTCACTCATCCTCCCTTCCAATCCCTTCCCTACACTATTGTAGCCAAAATAGTTCAAAAAACAATGTTTAGTCGCCTACTCCCCCCTACATAAAAACCTTCAAAATTTCCCCATAGTTCCTATGATGGTGTGACCATACGTCCAGGTCTCCCTGAGACAGTCCTGGTTTATGCCTGTTGTCCTATATTAATTATTATTATCAGTTGCCTTTTATTCTAAAAGTGTCCCAGTTTAGAAGATAGTGACACCCTAATGTGGTATGTAAGAGCTAACCTCAAACATCACCTACCATTGCTCTTGTACACAACACCATATGTCAAACCCAACACACTGCTAATGACAAAGGACCTCAACCCTAATTGCACATTAAAATCATCTGGAAAGCTTTGTAAAAGCATCTGTGATCAGGCTCAATCCCAGGCTAATTACATCTGACTCTCTGGGTGTGGGCATTAAGCATTGATAGTTTCTTTTTAAAAGTTTCCCAGGTGACTCTAATGTGAAACTAACGGAGAACCACTGACATACGGCTGTTGGGTCAACCATATCATGTTATTCTGTTTCTTCAGCTTATAAGTTCTTAACACCTGGTGAACCTCTATTTTCCATAAACATTCCCCTCAACTGTGACGCTTTCTCTGATCTTTCACAGTACCCTGTACATGCTTTTATTACAGAACAAATACTGAATTACAATTGTTTGATTATACGTCTATCAATAGCTCAGTCCTATTGATTCTGTACCCAATCTGTCTTTTGAGTCTGTCTGTCCTCTTCATTGCTCCATCATCATCTCTCACCCAGGTAACTGCATAAGCTCCTTATTAGTTTTTCTGCTTCCACCCTCCCGACCCAAATTGCTCCCAGTTATCTTTTTTTAAACTCACCGAATGGCGTCATTACACTATTTAAGTTCGTGCTGGCTCATCACCTACCATAGAATAATGTCCAAAGCCTCCATTATAGAACTCAAAAACATTCCCACGTGATCCCAACACATCCCAGATTCCTCTTCCCCCACTCCTAATCCTACCCACCTCCAACCCCATGGGGTGATTCATCCATCTCTGATCAAGCCACCATGCTTCTACCTGAAATGAATTACTCTCCTTTTCCATCAGACAAACTCCTTTTCTTTATCTTTTTTTCAGAATATTATGAGAGTACAAATGTTTTGGTTACATGATTGTATTTGTACTGCTTGAGTCAAAGTTATTAATATAAGTGTGCTCATCAGCCAGATAGTGTACATTAAACCCATTCGGTATGATTTTACCCTGCCTGCCACCCATGATTTCCATTGAGTTTTACATCCACCTGTGCACGTAAGTACTGATCGGTTAGTTCCAATTTAATTTGCAAATTTCTTATTTTGAAAAGTTCCACTGAAGTATTACTCCTGAAAAGCTGTCCCCTACTGAGAATTAACCATTTCCTCCTTTTTCCCACATTTTCCCACTTTAAATAGCTATAGATCACTTATCACAACTTGGTTCACATTATGTAAATGGCTGCCTGCCTCACTGGACAGTGAACATCCCCAGGGCAAAGGCCAAGTAATACTAGTGTCACCCTCAGTAAGTGATTGCTTTAATTCATTTGAGAAAGCATTTTTAAATCCCTGGCTGGTAAGTTAAAGATAAGCATCTTTAATCATTTCTGTTCCTTCATCCATTGGAGGAAGTGGCAGTGGAAATAGCTTAGATCTCCAAGTTCCAACATTATAAGAACTGTAAAGCCCAAAGAAACCTTTGGAAACTGGGTCCGATATACATTTTACTGGAGGAAAAAAATTGAGGCTCTTCCCGAACTAAAACACTTTCAAACATGAAATCTATTAAGCCAATGCCTTCTAGCTTTTAGATTTTGATTCTGTGTTTAAATCATGTTCACTGGAAGGTCATTTATTGACATAAATGACAAAGCCAAGTGATTTCTTACAAGATCTTAAGAGAGCTCAAGGAGGGTTTCTCGTTTCTAACCTTTATGGTAGAGTTTCAAAGCTCTTATACTAAGAGCACAATGAGCTACAAATTGGAGAGTTTTGAAGCCTTTCTGTGCCCTCAAAAGACTGAGATCACTCTAGAAAATTTGCTAAATCCTAATTCTGGGCTAGTAACGGTTAATTTGTATAGTAAAAAGTAATATCCAATGACAGGATCTCCCAGACACTTCCAGGAATCACTTCTACTGCTTTATCAAATACATCAACGTGGAATCTGCCTCTGCATTTAGGATAAATACAGTCTAGAAGAAATGCATTAGGGGTGGGGCCCAGAATTTTGTTTTTCTGTAATATCCTAAAACATTACTGTTCTCCAAAGTTTCTCAAATATAAATAAATACCTTGTGTTGCAGATGAAATTTTGTAATAGTTCCTTAAATCAGACCTCTTCTACAAACAGACTGCTACCTGGGCCAAATGTATATGGGCCTCTTCCCTCATGGGCAATAGGATGAGATGGCACGCACTGAGTTATAAGTTATGCCAGCAAATATTTTTGAATAATTGTGTATTTATTTCACTATATCTTATAAAATACATATAACCAGTATAACACACCCAAGGATATCACGGCTATGAGACAATAGCTTACTGTGGCTTACTGTGACTGCAGTAAACTATCTTATTCAGATTGGATGAGGCATTGTGCCCTGGCATAGGCATGGATGTTTCAGATCTTCAGGAACTGAACTTCGTAACTGTTTGGAAGCATTACTAATAACGATGGGCCAGACCTCTGATGTGGATCCTCATATGCCGTATTCCCCACATGTCACTGAGCTATTCTCAGGCATGTATAAGATACATAATTTCATCAGAGAAGGCAACTAATTTTCCTTGGCCCTTTCTGACCATATACATACGTGAATGAGACTCTCAGTACTAAATAACACCAAAATCAAAAAATAATACCATTGAAATAGAACTTCCTCTCTTGTCTAAAACTCAGTGATACTAAACCTACTATTCCCTTATTATTCACTGCTCAAAAACCCATTCTTCTCCTCAAGGAAATTATTTTTAGGTATGCATGTTATAAATCAATAACATTTATAATTATAATGTTTATAATTTGATAGAATATATAATTTGAACATTGTAATTATACCATTTATAATTGGATATTATATAATTATAATATTTATAATTTGATATTGTTTTTCTTTATACTTTAATAACAACATGGGTTTTTTTCTTTTTATTTATTATTATAGTTACCTTCTATTTGTGGTACGAGACTGGCTTTTACTTATAGCAATAATATCATGCTTCCTTTTTAAATGAATTTAAGATTAAAAAGAGCCAGGTGCAGTGGCTCACGCCTGTAATCCTAGCACTCTGGGAGGCCAAGGTGGGAAGATTGCTTGTGCTCAGAAGTTTAAGACCAGCCTGAGCTGGTCTTTAGTGAGACCCTGTCTCTACTAAAAATAGAAAAATTAGCTGGGTGCCTATAGTCCCAGCTACTGGGGAGGCTGAGACAGGAGGATTGCTTGAGCCCAGGAGTTTGAGGTTACAGTCAAATGATGCCACTGCACTCCACCCAGGGTGACAGAGTAAGACTCTGTCTCAAAAAAAAAAAGGAGGGACATATTTAAAGAAAAACAGTAAGTAAATAAGAGTAAAGGTGACAGAAAAATCATGAAAATGGCATGAAAGACATGTTTCAGAAACATTGTCCTATGGAAAAGCCTTTTATAGAGGGGAACACTCTTCCATAGAAGGTAAATAACTCACACTTTTGCTACTGCCAATTCCAAGAGCTGAGAATGCATAAGCAGACAACTGCAAATAATATCCAGAAAACATGGATAGAGCGGAAAATATTTTTAAAGAATTTGGGGTTTTGATAGCACAGGAAAACTTTAACAGAAATGAGTAATTTCTTTGAATCAACACAAAGGTAACAAAGACTAGTTTAGTCCCTTTTTAAACCTTTCACTCATTCAACCTTTATGTCATGTACAATCTTAAGCTTCCCAGTGAGACTCACTACTAGAAGAAAAAGAAACACTATCTCCCAAGTATCCTCACCAACCAAAGAAAAACTGTGCTGTGCATTATCTTTCATTGTTGGTGTTTTTAAAATAGAGTTCCCTCCATGCATATTTGAAGCTGCATTCTGGGGAATATGCTTTCACGAATTCAACTCTTCACTTTGGAGATTTCCCAAGACACACCCTTTACAGAGTCATATGCCGTGAGTTGGGGATTACTGTCTACTTTTTATTACCACCAGGAAAAGCAGAAGCTGCTCCCAGTACCACAGACGTTATCCATTACTCCCTACGTGGGCATGCTATAATTACTTCAGACTGCTTAAATTTTCTCAATGATAGTGAAATGCAGTTAGAAACATAGTTAACTTGCTACAATAAAGGCAAATTACAGAGAAGTACAATCAAACTAAGTTAGTTCCATTCTTATTTTAATAACATGAGAAGAGTGAGCTTGAGATAACATAACAACTCTACAGTTTATAATAGAAAGTTAAGTAGTAATATGATTTTTATAATAAAAAAATTGGTATGAGGCCAATGCAAGCCTATCTTGATTAGCATTCCTAACCTTGTAAAACACAGGGAAAAAAATCTTTTCTACAATGTTCAATTCCAAGACTAAAAATGGTTCAACTATTATTTGACATATTACATCTACACTATGTATTGTTAAACAAAGGGTACAAACAGGCTATAAAATAAAATCACAAAGTAGAAAATGTAAGACAGCAACACCATAAGGTACATATGGAAATTTCAGTGTTCTAGAGTTTGCTTTTTAAGTAGCAGAGTAGTCATAAAGAATTTCTAATGTACCCTAAATTGTTTGTGTAAAAAATAAAGGAGACTGCTAAAAAGATGACGGTAAATATGCAATATGGCACTTGTTGTCCTTTAACAACCATTCTCAATGTTTTCTATAGTCATAGAACCCTCTGTTTTTAACGGGTACATGGGAACTCAGAATAAAGACATTCCCCAACCACCATTGAAGAGAGGTGCACCAATATGACTTGACTTGTAAACAACAAGATGTAAGGGAAAATATTAGATAAAACTTCCAAGAAGTGTCCTTAAGGAACGGAGGAGGCATGACCTTTCACTTCCCTGTTCTCCTTCCTGCTGGCTGGAGGACAAACGTGATGACTGGAGCAGGAGCACTGGCGTAGGCCACGAGACAGCCTTAAGAAGGGAGGGCAAATGCATAGCAGAGAAACAAGATATGAGAAGCCTGGGTGTCCAAACTCATGGAGCACAGCCCTTAAACCACTTACCTTTAGACTTTACCACGAAAAGGAAACAAATTTCTATCGTGTTTAAGCCATTGTTATTTGAGGTTTGCTGTTACTCTCAGCCAAGCTTAAACCTAATGTGTACATGTATATGTTTTCAACCACATTTGACATTTGTTCCCTCTAACAACTCTTTAAATTTCAAGAACTAAAAGTAGAACTACCATTTGATCCAGGAATCCCACTACTGGGTATCTACCCAAAGGAAAAAAGGACATTCTATAAAAAAGACACCTGCACTAGAACATTCATAGCAGCACAATTCACAATTGCAAAGATGTGGAAACACTCAAGTACCCATCAATCCATGAGTGGATAAACAAAATGTGGTATATTTATACCATGGAGTACTACTCAGCCACAAAAAAAGAAAATGGCAAACTACCTGTTACGTTATTCTGGATGAAGCTGGAGCCCATTCTTCTAAGTTAACTATCACAATAATGGAAAAACAAACACCACATGTACTCACCATTAAATTGGTACTAATTGATCAACACTCACATGCACATATGGAAGTAACATTCATAGGGTGTCCGGCAGGTGGGAAAAGGGAGGAGGGGATGGGTAAATCCACACCTAACAGGCGTGGTGTGCGCTGTCTGGGGGATGGGCACACTTGTCAGGAGGTACAAAGGCAATTTATGTAACCAAAGTGTTTTTACCCCCATAATATTCTGAAATAAAATAATAAAATTAAATAAATAAGTAAATAAATTGCTTGAGTTTCACTGTTTCCAATCTATATCTTTTTAAAACACATTCATTGTGGATTATTTAAAGTATATATTGTTATGAATGAAGCACATCAAATACATATACAAGTAATGCAAAATTGGTTCATCCTTTAATCATTTAATACCAGTGTTTCCAATGCTTTTAAAATTCTTGCATTTCACTGATGAGGAAAGGAAAGCACAAAAAATAAGTAATTTGCTCACATTAACATTCAACAAATATTTGTTAAATAAATGATAAACTCTAAGTGAAGCTTAGATTCTATTAGAGGAGGTGGACAAAAAATAAGCAAACAGACAAATAAATATGAATGGAGACACAGTGAAAGAAATACGAGATTGAGGTGGACACTCACAGACAGAAGGAAGAGAATGGCCAACCAGCTTCAGATCAGGGGTGATAGGAAGGCCGAAGCCTAAAGGATAAGATGGAGCTAGCACAGTAAATGCTGCAGAAAGAGACATCCTAGGCAGAGGGTACAAATACCTTCATGTAGACAATGCTTTACCTTTGATAACTGAAAGTGCCTCTTCCATGTTCCTACCAATATACTGCATTGTGTAATGCTTTCACACTTCCCCAGGCATCATCAAAGCATTTGTGAGCAATACAACTGCTTGTTCTCCAACAGAGCAAATCAATGGAGATGCCTACACTGAGACATGAGTCAGCTAACATCCGCACTATTATTATGTGAGCAATGGATTGGGAAGAAGGCACCGAGAGCTATACTGATCCCAACTGCTACCCCAGAACAAGGGAAGAAGAGCTGATCTGAAACACAGTGTCAAGGCCAGTAATCTAGCATGAGCATTTGCACCCCCATAATATGCTGAAATAAAAAAAAATCTATCATGAGCATCAGAGGAGCCCACCAGGCTTCTGACCTGGCACATTCCGCAAAACTCTCTCATCTTCGGCTGCTCTCTCCCTCAGTTCCTATCACACATTCCTCTTACTCCATGTCTACAGCAAAAAGAAAAAGAAAAAAAAAAGCTGAAAGAGCACAGAAAGTGACTAAATGAAAAGTAGCAGTTTCTGGCCCTTTTCTGACCTCCCAATCTCTCTTCTCAGATAAATTCACTTTATCCATTTCTGCTTTTTGTTGCTTTGATGGTTACCACCATATATCTAAATGGTAAATTATGCCTATTTTCTCATTTATCAGTTTTAAACAGTTTCTATTTACTCCTTGCTGTTTTGTAATTTAACAAAGTATCTTGCAGATCCTTCCAGTATCCATATAAAGAGGCTCTACATTCCTTTTTTCAAAGCTGCAATGATTTTTCTCCTACATATCCATGGCTTACTCCATCCCTTTCTTCAAGTCTCTGTTCAACTTACCATAAAGTCCAGTAGGCCCAGCAACAATTTGTAATAAAAGGAAGTGGCACATTTATGGGCAGACTCCAGCTGAGCCACAGGTCACAAGTCAGCTGCACGAGCAGGTGCCCAGATCCCTGTGTTGCCCACCACTGTTGCTCTGATGCCTTCCCTTCGCCTCATGGGGGGATCCTATGACCAGCTGACGGAGGATGACAGTGCCCAAGCTTGAGTCCCAGGTGGGTCAGCTCAGTGTGGGGCTGCAAGCTGGGGACTCCTGCTGCACCCAGCCCCACCCAGGTGGACCCAAGAGATCACAGGAAGGGGAAATTCTCCCAATGGGAAGAACACCCAGTTGCCTACTTTGTGCAGAGGGAGAGAGGGCCTGAGGTAAGGATAGACATACACTAATAGGTGGTTGGTCAGGGTCTGGAATAGCAAGAGTGGAAGATCAGGAGGGACAAGCAGGTCTGGGGAAGAGGAAAGTCAATGGACCCATCAGAATGGGCACAAAGCATGAGGATCTTTGAATCACACATTAATGTCCAATGGGTAGGACAAACTTTAGAAAAGGTAGAAGACTCAGCCAATGGGTGTCAGCCAGCTTCTGTCTTCAGCCACCCCAGTAGGTACACAATGTTCTCATGAACAGAAGCATCCCTTGGCAGAGATGGCAGCTAAGCATGGGAACAAAGGATGGGCTCCCTCTCACCAAGGCTCATCTGGCCACTGACTACTACTATTTCTGACCTACCAGCCAGAGAAACCAATACTGAGCCCTTAAGGTGATACCATCCCTCTCACCAACCAGCCTCTTTGTGGCAAATTGATTATATCAGACCTTTCCCATCCTAACAAAGCACAACATTTCATGTTGATTGGAAATGATATTCCCCTGGAGAAACGGGAAATTATTCTTTAGATAAAGCATACACGTTAAACCCATGGCCAATATATGGTGTGATGCCTCCATACGTAGCTAGAATGTACATATATGTTCAGGAACCAAGCGATGTATTAAGAGAGACAGAGACTCTGCTCATAAACTCACCTAGTGATTCACTTTGGGAATGTTTGCTCTTCTATCCCACAAATTTAAGCTTTGTGCTTCAAGAGGTCTTGGTTTCCAAAAGAGGAGCCCTTCCATGTGGGGGACAAAGTAAGCTATAGTTGCTGCCTGTTCACGTTGGGCTCCTCATAGAAAAAATAAGCAGCAGAAAAAAACTTATCATACTTGCAGGGCAATTGCAGTAATCATCAGCAGGAAAAAGGGCTGCTGCAACAATATAGTGGGGGCATGAGGAAATGTGTTAGGCATAAAGTGATCCAGTGGATTTTTCCAGCTAGTCGTATCCCCATTTGTAACTGTAAATGGACAGGTCACAGCAACCATGGATTATTAAGGCCAGGAAGCCAATGCTCAGACCTCTCAGGGAAGAGGTTCTGAGTTAATTCACCAAGCAAGCCACCCAGACAGCAGAAGTACTCACCAACGGGAAGGGGAATCTGGTGAGGGTGAAGGGGAGGGAAGTGACCACCATTACGGCATTGGGGCAGACTACAGCAGTGGGGAGCTATAGTTAGTTTTCCCAGAAATTGTAACCAGCAGAATCCTGAAGATATGACTGAATGAAGTGAACTTAATATGAGAAGGAAAAAGATCTGAGCAGTGCAAGGGGTATACTTTGGTGGGTACTATTAATATTTGTGCTCCATCCAAATCCCCTTTACAAGCTAGCACACTCATCCCTACCCGTGAGTACAGTCTTCCCCTGGTATCCAGGGGGGATTGGTTCCAGGACCTCCTACAAGATACCAAAATCCACAAATGCTCAAGTCTCTGATATAAAATGGTGTAGTATTCATATATAACCTATGCACATCCTCCTATATGCTTTTGATCATCTCTAGATAATACCTAATATAATGTAAATGCTATGTAAATAGTTGTTATACTGTATTATTTATAAAATAATAAGAAAAAATATGTACAGCAGAAACATAATTTTTTTAAATATTTTTGATCCATGGTTGGTTGAATCCATGGGTGTGGAACCTGCAGACATGGAGGGCTGATGGGTATGGACTAAAGACCACTCAGCATTGTCCCCTTCTAGAACGGACCTTGCCCAGGAAGACACCACTGGAGACAGATCTTGGCCAGTGACTGAATAGAATGTTCTCCAAGATGGGATCTACTCTATAAAACAATTTCCACTCCAGGGCTTCCTTGTGGGGCCAGAGTGAGCTAATCTATAGCTGAAGTCATATTCCTACTTACCTTTTTTCTCCTGCCTTATCCTACTTTTCTCCCTCCCCTTCTCTCAAAGCACTCCACCAGTAAATCGCTGAATTTACTAAGGCCCCATCTCAAGCCCTGCATCTATAGAACCCAATCAAAAACCACCATACTGAATTGACCCTACAAAAAATAAAATTCACTTCCTGCTGTTTCATAATTTCCATTGTATTTTTTCCTAACTAATAAAAATATAAAACATTAAATATTTAAATAGGAAACAGCACACTCTCTATACTGAATCTAGAAGGATGTATCCACTTAAATTATTTTTCAGAGTGGCTTTTTCAAAGCGCAGCCCCCTAAATAAAACATTAGAGTGCTCTGCTTTTTCTGTAATCATATTGTATAATCAATGTAACATGAGCATTTAAACTTACAGCTAAGATAGCCTCAGTAGGAAACTGGTTACTCTGATACAACAACTCTGATTATTTGGAGGGGACCCTATCACCAGCTCCATGGGAAGATTACAGAAGGAAACCCCTCTCACTCTCCCTGTAAGATAAGCGGCCAGCCAAACAGCTTCACCTACCCACCTAAGGCTTCATAAATGAATTTTAATCTGCCTAAAACAAAATTGAAACCTTTGACTGTGGAAGACACTGCTTTTATTTTACTAGCAGCATATGTGAATCTTATCTAATCTACTCTTAAATCTTAATCCAGTGTTTTAAAACTACCAGAAGTTTCTTCCTTATGTCTACCCTAAATTTCATATACCAGCGATTTTGTTGTAGACTTTGCCACTAAGTAACAGACTCTATTTCTTATCTAAAATACTTTAAATGTCTACACATTTCCTTATGGGCCCTAACTTTCTGAGAAACCAGTATGTCAGGCTATTTGCTAACTTAAAGGGCATCTCATCATGTCTATTCTCTCTTCAAAATTAGAAAACATAAACAAATTGGATATTGCTCATCAAGGTCCAAATAATAGTAGAGATTAGGCTTAAGAAATAAAGTCACTCTATAAATATAGAGAGAGAGTAGTATATACAGCCCAGGCGCAGTGGCTCACACCTGTAATCCTAGCACTCTGGGAGGCCGAGGCAGGCAGATCATTTAAGCTCAGAAGTTTGCGACTAGCCTGAGCAAGAGCTAGACCCCGTCTCTACCAAAAATAGAAAGAAATTAATATATACAGAAAATAAAAATATATAGAAAAAAATTAGCCGAGCATGGTGGCGCTTGCCTGCAGTCCCAGCTACTAGGGAGGCTAAGGCTGTAGGATCACTTGAGCCCAGGAGTTTGAGGTTGCTGTGAGCTAGGCTGAGGCCACAGCACTCTAGCCAGGGCAGAGTGAGACTCTGTCTCTAAAAAAAAATAAAAATAAAAAAAACTCCTGGTGGCAATGAATGTTTTTAATGAATCTCTATTAGCTATACAAAAGCACATTTCAAGACCATCAGAAACTGAAAAACAGATGAGAAGGAGAAAATTTACTACATTTCCCAAGACTCCTAGGTCTTACTTACAAATAAATTGTAGGAAAAAGTTTATTTGCTGATCATTGTTTGAATCTTGGAATTCCCGCTGATGATACTGATACGAAATGTTATTAACAGTTACTAATCCATGTTGGCCCACCAAAAATAATTTAACATTATGGTAAAAATGAGTCATTTTTGAATCCTATTAACACTTGAACTAATACATAAATGAATCTGCACTAACACTTGAACTTCCTTCTCATGCAATTTAACTTCTAGTTTCAATCAACTGGTGTTAAAGTCTAAAGTATCCTGATGGGTGAAAAGAAAAGTGCATGACAACCACGTAGATGGTCCAACAAGATAGTCTTTATTTGGTGGTCACAAAAAGGGCTGCAGTTTAGAACTCAAACCTGCAGTTAATGGTGATCGTTCTATCCAGGCAAAGTGATTAAGGAGAGCTATGAAATCTGAGAACTAGAGGAGACCAGGAAAAAGAAGTAGCGTGAGGCCAGTCACTGTAAGCGGGTATGTACCCCCGTATTTCAGAAAGTGCAGGCAAGCCAAAATTACAAATTGCTTTCCTTATTGACTTGACCAAACAGTATGTTTTTCCTCCAGAAATCTTGTCAAGGGTTGCATTCCACTGTACCTAGTATAGAATTAGCGCACAAAACAAAATCACATTTTTCAGAAGAAATATTATACATAATACATTCAGAATTACTGTTTGTTTTTTCTTCGTTTTTTCTGTGAACGTGTAGGTGTTTGAGTCTTTTGTATTTCTTCTTTTACACTGCATTCGGGCTGTTTGAAAACTATTTCATTATCTTTATCATCATCATTCATTTCAGCCACTTCACATTTTCGCTTCTCCAAAAATGCTGGTGTACAAACTGGTGTGGGGCCCTGGATTCAACAAGTAAAAGATTATAATACATAAATTTAGAACAATATTATTACTTTACCCAAAAAGTATCACCTCCCCTCCATTTTTTTTTACAAGTTGTACCATGTTATTTTAGGCCTGTTTCCATCTATTGGTGATATAATTGCAGATAATAAAGAGCTTAGGTGCTTCTCAAACAATATGGAAATTCATAATTAATTAAAATATACTATGCTTCATTATAAGGTGTTAGATAGAAATTGCTAAATTACTAGTAACGATCTACACCAAATGTTACAAGATTTAGTTTAAAATCTTGTTCTAAACCAGCCTGAGCAAGAGCGAGACCCCGTCTCTACTAAAAAAAAGTAGAAAGAAATTAATTGGCCAACTAAAAATATATAGACAATATTAGCCAGGCATGGTGGCGCATGCCTGTAGTCCCAGCTACTCAGGAGGCTGAGGCAGGAGGATTGCTTGAGCCCAGGAGTTTGAGGTTGCTGTGAACTAGGCTGATGCCACGGCATTCACTCTAGCCCGGGCAAGGGAGTGATACTCTGTCTAAAAAAAAAAAAAAAAAAAAAACTTAACAAAATGACAGTAGCAAAATTGTTTTTTCTCCTTCAAATTATTTCTGTAATACCTGGTGCCCAGGATATTGAAGACACTTTTACCTGGCTATCCACGGTCTTCTCAGGAGTGTCAGGAGTGTGTGAAATCTGTTGGTTTTTTTTCTTAGGTAAAACCTTCAAATAAATTTTTAAAAGGCTATCAATTTACATATTAATCAGTCTTGAATAAATTTTCCTACTTCATCTAATACCTGGCATGTAAAATGATAAAACTTTCCCTGGCTATTTGCAAACTTCCAATGATCAGTCTTTGAAACATTTTTTCCTTTTTCCGTAAAATCTTAAGTAAAACTGGCAGTCTCACATCTTTCCTTTTAAATTTACCATTAGATCCTCATACATTTTATCAGTAAATCCTCCCTAAATAACAGATCATTACAATTTAAAAAGCAAAACCCACAAGTATAGTGAATAAGCTCAAGTAAAGGGCAAAACCAGAAGAGGGGCCTGCCTGAGGGACTGGCAGAAGCTGCAGAGGCTGAATGGAAGGTCAAACCTGGAGCTGGCTAACTCACAGAATTCTGAATTCAGGAGGAACTAGGAAGAATGTGAAAGGGCGGGCCCTGGAGGCCTAACCTGGCTGAATTGAGGATCGTGGCAATGAAGCCAAGGACTCCTTCACTGAGCAACAAACAGGATTCAGGAAAAGCAGTGCTTACACGCTCATTTTCAAGCTTCACTGTCCCAGCTCCCTAATGGTTCACCAGAGTACAAGGCCTAAGGTCTTGAAATAATGTTCCAGTACTGCTAAACATAGTGTTTGGGATTTGGGCAAAGAATTAACAACCAGGTCAGCACTTTGGGAAGCCAAGACGGGAAGATCACTTGAGGCCAGCATCCTGGGTAACACGCCAAGACTCTGTCTCTTCAAAATAATAATAATTAAAAAAAATGTGCTGGGCATTGTGGCATATACCTGTAGTCCTAATACTTGGGAGACTGAGGTGGTAGGATTGCTTGACCCCAGGAGTTTGAGGCTACAGAGATACTTCAGCCTGTACTCCAGCCTGGGAGACAGAGTTAGACTCTGTCTCTTAAAAAAATCCAGAACAACCTAGAAACTGGGCCAAAGGATAATTCAGCCTTCCAGTTTCTGCTAAGGGTTAAAGACCTAACAAACTAATAAATAGATGCTATCCTTTACCAATGAATTAGCTTTCTGTAAAGAAGCCGACAGGGCCGATGGGAGACTGAAAACAATCTCAAGATTTAGACAAGAAAAGCCATAAGACCTTCATCTACACTAGCCACACCCTTATGTTCTGCATTCTTGTTCTGCAGTAAAACACATACAGCTCTCCTTACTGTGACAGAAGAAGGAGAGATTCAGCAAGGCCTCCTTATTCTCCTTTCCTTATAAGCAAGGAAGAAAGAACTGGATAAACTGTGCTAACTCATCTTCATTTAAGTAGGCTTGCTGTATTTCAACCCTAGCTCACTGAATTCACAGAATTGATGTTTACCGGCTAATTGTGATATATAATTTAGGAGTATTTCCAGTTGACAAGATTATGAAACAAAATTTTACCTAGAACGGCATAAAAAGAATGGGTAATTTACCGCCTTGATGTTCGGTGACAGCATATAACAACCAAATATTTAATTCTGGTAATGTCACTACTTTGGCAATCTAAGAGCATTATGGTTTAACTTCAGTAACTTAAACACAGATCATGAAAGTTATGCAAATTAGGTAACCCCTTTAAAAGAAGTTTCTTCTTCCCTATAATGGAAATAACAAGTATCTATTCTCATAAACTTTTGGGAAGAACCCATAATGCAATGTTTCAAAAATATAGCCAAAACCTAGTATGTGATAAGCACTGGACTAGATACCTTATATATATAATAATAATGATGTGGATACATGTTATTACTGCTTAGATACAAAGCCTACCCCCCAAAAAAATCACAAAAAAATTCATAAAGGAGTATTTACCAATGAAGGAAAATCATAATCAATTCCTTTGTTAGCCAATCTCTTCCTGAGTAATTTTTCTTTCCTTTTAAAGCGCTTCTCCATCTCTAGTCTTTGTTTAAGTGTCCGTTTCTGATTATACCGTTTCACTGCTGGATATGATGGCTTTTTAAATGGAGTATTCCACTCTTTAAAAAGTTCTGTATGTACGTTTTCAGGTGGTATAACACAACCTAATTTTAAAAAGGAAAAAAAGAAAGTTTTCAAACAAGTGGTTGGGAAGGGATTTTATCGTTAACTTTAGAATTTCCCCAGCGCCATTCTTCATGTCACAATCAAAATGATGAGGCTAATCTCATATCAGAGTGACACATGAGCCAATTCTACCCCAGTGGAATTAGTTAATGCTTTCAGACAGAAGCAACAAATGCTACAGTTCAGTTCCCTTTCTCCTATTTTTCACAAGTCAAACACAGCACACCCCTGACCTGGCACTCGTGGCCGACACCTTTCAGGTCACCTGCCCAGCCCATTTCCTCCTGGCAATGGCCATGCTTTTAATGTGAGAACAAACCCATGACCTCAAGCAGCATACTCAGATTCTCTCTCATAGCCATGGGAACTGGGACGGAGATGCCACCAGGCAGCCTTGGCAGCTGTTTGGGCAGATGCCTGTGAACTTGGCACCCGGATGGCCACATGCCACCATGGGCACCAGGAGGCCAGAAACTTAGCTCCCCCTTCCACCAAGGGCCTTGAGACCTGGATGGGGTGCTCAGGGTAGCCTCTAGCAATCCAAAGTCGGCGGCTCCGCCTGCTCCTATCTGCAGGATGAACTTCAACTGGGGTTGTCCCTCCTCTACTCCATCCGGCTTCTCTCTTGTGGAGGAGCTGCAGCCAGTGCCAGTCAGTCAGGCTGATTCTGAAATGTGATTCCTGACCTGTCATGTTATCCTGTCTAAAACCCGTTAACTCTAAACTTCCTGATTTGGAAGGCCTTTAATAATATGACCTGTATCCTATTTCTTCTTTTCTTGCTACTTCTCCTCACGTTCCCCTCACAACCAGCCAGCCACCTCTGGTTTGGCAGTTGCTGTCCCCTCAGCCAAGAATGGTTCAATCTTCACTCCCATCCCCTTTACCTATTTAATCTTCAGGTTTCAATTTAAATGATACTTTCCCAGGGAAGCCTTCTATAGCCTATTAAAGATGGGTCAGCTGCTCCTTCCTCTGGACCCCCAAAGTAACTTGTCCAATTCCACGTTAGTGTTAAAAACTGCTCTCACGCTGAAAGACTTTAAAATTCCAATTAGAATCTGCAGGACAATACACTTAAATCCTTGCATCATTCTGTAAGAGAATCATCCCAGAGATTAAGTGGCATGTCCAAACAGCTAAGCCATCTGCCCTTCTCGCCAGTCACCCACCAGCAGTAGGCATCCATGCAACCCTACAGGTAAGACAAGAGCACTTACACTGCAAGAGTCTTTCACCAAAAAGGTAGTTGTTCATTGTTTCAGCAACTATCCTGGCAACATCATCAGACTCAAACTCCACAAAGGCATAGCCTTTGCTATTTCCAGTCTGCAATGGAAAACCCACCATGAAAAGTAGAACAATTAAAATCTAATTCGACTTCAAACTCTTAAAATGCCAGTAATTTAAATAATGCACATTAGCCCTTTATCAAATAATATCATGACACCTTTAATTACAACTTTAATTCACATATTCCTGGGGAGTATAATGGGAAAAAGAAAAAATCCAAAAAAGTCTAAAATACAAAGGTGATTTTTCTGGTATTCATGTAATTATGGTTACATATGAGAAATACATAATTCCCATGGCTGGAATTTATCCAATAATAAAACCAAATCATATAAAAAAGTCTTCAACCGAAAAGTAGCCTGGCTTAACAGAGCGGGAGTCAGAGGGCTCATTTCTAGCACCAGCTGCTGTCAGCATTGAGCAACTTGGAACACTTCCTACTGAATCTCAGTTTAGTTATCTTCAACGGGGGATTTTAGTAAAAATTAAAATGCCTGAAAATCCATTTATAATCTCAATTCTCAAAGGAGTGAAAGAGACACTGTGAAATTCAACTCAATGTGCTACCAACGTACACTGGTACAAACCTTTTGAAAAGTGATTTGAAAATACGTATCATGTCAAAAAAAAAAAATAGTATCTTTATCCAGTAATCCCAGAATGTTGGAAATACCAAGCAAACAGTCCAAGTTGGAGAGTGGTGGCAATAATTCTGGAAATGGCAAATTTTAGTGCATCTCCTGAATGAGCAGGTTTTTTATAAGACAACTGGCCTAAATGCTTCAAAAAAGCCAATGTCAAAAAACCAAAACAGTTATGCAAAAAATGGCAAAGAGACGGTTATCGATAGGCTGAATAGCTATAACAACCAAATGTAATGCACAGATCTTGACTGGAACTCAGAACAGGTAGAGAAAAAAGTAGCTAAAGATATTTTGGGGACCCGATTACGGATATATGAAGACAGTACGTTATTATACTATTATACTGTGGTTACGCAGAAGAATGTCCTTATTCTTAAGAGATTTACAACGAAGTACTTAATGTATTTTGACTCCTGTTTTTTCCAAATGGTTCAACAAAACAAAAAAGTGCATGTGTTTATACAGACACAGAGAGATGAAGCTCATGTGTTAGGATGTTAGTAAAGGGTGAATCCAGGTGAGGGGTGAAGGGATGCTCATCACACTATTTTTTTTTTTCCTTTAAAACATAATTGCTGACCCCCACACTATTCTCTCTACTTCTCTGCAGACTTGAATTCAAAATACAAAGTTAGGAAGAACAATGACCATACTGCAATATGGAAAAACACTTACAAAATAAGAACCACAAAAGGCAGAAAGAGTTTTTGTGAAAGACAAATGATAAGAAAGAGGAAAAGACATAACTAGGCAATTCATAGAAAAGGGAATTCCAATGATCAATGATATTTAACCTCACTAAGAATAAGGTAGAGACAAAAACCATGAGCAGGCTGGGCACCAAGGCTCATGCCTGTAATCCTAGCACTTCGGGAGGCTGAGGCAGGAGGATTACTTGAGCCCAGGAACTCGAGGTTGCAGTAAGCTATGATCAGGCCACTGCACTCCAGCCAGGGCGACAGAACAAGACCCTGTCTCACAAACAAACAAAACAAAATCAAAAAAAGAACCCCAAGGCCGGGCGCTGTGGCTCACGCCTGTAATCCTAGCACTCTGGGAGGCCGAGGCGGGCGGATTGCTCAAGGTCAGGAGTTCAAAACCAGCCTGAGCAAGAGTGAGACCCCGTCTCTACTAAAAATAGAAAGAAATTAAT
>CAUYRT010027477.1:0-64720 GCA_963574885.1 Lepilemur ruficaudatus | reverse complement strand
ACCTCTCTCCGTCCTTCCCACCCCCATGCACACCCTTCCCAACTTCTGGTGTCTATCATTCTACTCTCTACCTCCATGAGATCAATTCTTTCAGCTCCCACCTGTGAGTGAGAACATGCGATATTTGTCTTCTGTGCCTGGCTTATTTCAGTTAACATAATGTCCTCCAGGTTCATCCATGACGTCACAAATATAAGGATTTCCTTCTCTCTTCCATGCATTTAATTGTTTCTCCATATTTTCTTAAAGTTTGCTGAATTAGCTTTATTTTAGATTTTTTTTTTTTAAGGAAGTTTGTATACCTCCACATCTTTAGGGTCAGTTACTGAAAAATTATTATTATTATTTTTTGATGGTAATGTCTACTTATTTTTTCATGTTTCTCGTTGCCTTATGTTGATGTCTGTGCATTTGGTAGGAATCAGTCACCTCGTCCAGACTTTATTGGCTAGTTCCAGTACGGAAAGTCCTTCCCCCATGAGGAAATGCGAGGGCACTTGATAGGTGGGATGCAGAGGTTCTGGAACCAGCGAGGGTGAGCTGCTCAGTGTGCGTGAAGCTCTGTCAACTGAAGTGTTGATGAAGATTGAAGGGATCCTCAGTGGCTAATGCCATGAATGTCCACAGTGCTGGTGAGCATCGTTGAGGTCTCCAGTGGCAATGGCAGCTAAGATCTTCCCAATCTCTTTTTCTCCCAGTGGGAAATCTGTGGCTGAGGGAATCTCTCTTGGCACTAGGTCCAGCTTATGAGCTCATTCATGATGGCAGTGGCACTGGTGTCTGGTGAGTAGCTCCTGTGGAATAGCCACTGAACTGAAGCTAGGACACATACGGAAAGGATATTGTTCTGGAATCTGGGGCCTAACAGCACCAGTGCCTGAAGTACTGGCTCCTCTTCTGCTGCACTGCTAACAGTAAACAAGAGACAGCTGCTTGTGAAGTATCCAGGGAGCCAAGTATGGGATTATAGTTGTGCACAAAGTTACAGTGGCTCTGAGGCTGGGCCAGGGCCGAGTTCCCTATGACAGCTGAGCTGGTGCAAACTAGCTCACTATGGCAGTGCTCCAGTGTTTGACATGTGAGTGGGTGCATTGCAGCCACAGAGCCCAGGTCATGGTACACATGGTATGGCCATGGCTTGGGGGTTGGTGGAGAGAGATTGAAGCTTCACTCCCAAAGAAGCTCAATAATAGCTGCTTTTGGGGCAGAGGAGGGGTGTGCAGCCTAATCTTCCTTTCTGGGGTTCCCTGGTTGACATAGCTGTTGGTTACCTCAGTTAGAAGAGATACCAGTGTTCTCTGCAGAGAAAGCCATTAGGGACTACAGTGGCTGATACCAATAGCCTCTGCCTTTCTTCTTTATTTCTAGATGGCTCCTGGAATTTCAGGTATGCTGATATCACCAGTAATCCTTTATGTGTGTATATTCTCCTTTTTTCCCTCCACTGTGATACTTCAGATTTTTGAATGGGCCCTTGATCCCTCTCAGGGCTATTTTGGTTTGTAGATAGCTGTCTATATTTGGGTTTTTTTGATCAAGGGATAAAGATTGATATTTTCTATTCTGGCACCTTGTTGAAGTGACTCCTAAGTCTTTTAAATATTTATTTATCACAATAATAAAGAGAGATGGGAACTAAGGAATAGGCATTATAATCTTCATTTGGGTCAGTGAGAATATTGAGGGACTGAAACTTTATGAGGCAAGCCACAGTTCGAACTCTGAGTCTCTCATATTTACTATCACAAAAGCATATCTATTCTGATATTGAATTTCAATGACACATTTGAGCTGATTTGCATGCAGATATTGACATGGTAAACAAACAAGGTCTTGCCAACCTTCTATTCTAATATATTGCTTTGTTAATAATTGTAATCATAGTTTCTAACACTGACCAAAAGGAGAGCTGGCATCTATGTCTTATCATACAATGCATCAATGTAATGAATCCATTAGTACAAAACACCTAACTATCATTACCTCAATTTGTATATGCAATGCATTGTAAAGCTGTCATAGAACATTCTTTATTTCATGCTTTAATGTGATGATATTTAGGAATGGCCATTATCTGGGAGCAATGTTACTATGTAGTACCCATTAAACTATGAACCACACTTAAGAGAATTTCAATTTAAAAGATTTTTAGACACTGGTTTTTTTTAAAATCTTGTATGTTCTTTTATAAAAGATTTTTTTTTTTTTGGTTAAAGATTGTAAAATCTTTTTTATTTGATAGGATATTCTACCCTCAAACCTCAAACTAAAACTCTTTATTAACATAATTGAAAACTGAAAAGCTTTCCTCAAAATTAATATAAATTAACTGTTGAGCAATTTTGTTCATTACTTTTGATAGACATGCCACTAAATTGTGAAAATGAAATGACTCTAAAGGGCAGAGTCCTTTATGACACTGGTGATGAAATGTAGACTCCAGGGCCCAAAGCAGCTATAAGCAAAGCAAGTCATGCAAGTTTTTCAAACAACACAAAACGTGGGGGAAAAATTTGTAGCAAAAACTCATTTTACAAGTTGACAACTTGCTCTATATTTTACCATTGCTATCTTTTATAATATTGTAAAGAGAAATCTCACACACCCTCAGCATGAATGGCAGCACACTGTCTTCATGCATAATCGCCTCACCTTGTCCTCAGAAGCTCTAGTTCCCTATAGGTCCTCTGTTTGTTTAACTGGCAGATACCAGATATATTACAGAAGCAACATATTTCACACCCGCATACAGGAATTGAGCTAAGCCTCCTGTGTAGGGAATTCAATTCAAGCATTGCTAAGCAGTTCTTACAAAATGATTATTGAATTTTCAGCCTCTCTGTAACAGCCAAGAAAGAAAGAAACCAGGCAGTGACCAGGAATTTTAACAGTTTACGGAACAATTATGAGGAAATATGAGGAAATAGAAGTGCCCCGGCTCTAGTAACTTAAGATTTTTTAATCACGAGGAAGTTCTCTTTTGTGAAAGCAAACAAACCAAGTGTAAAGTCTATAAATGTGAATGTGAATAACAGTGATGGATAAAAAGTATTTGTTCTCTCCATGCTAACTCACTGACTTATTTATAAGATAATTTTTATCCTGTGGTGAAAGGAGAGCATTACACCAGGCACCATGGCTCACACCTGTGATCCTAGCACTCTGGGAGGCTTAGGCTAGGGCATCACTTGAGGTCAGGAGTTCCAGACCAGCCTTAGCAAAAAGTGAGTCCCCATCTCTACAAGAAATAGAAAAAATTATCTAGGCATGGTGGTGCAAGGCCAGCTACTCAAGAAGCTGAGGCAGGAGGATCATTTGAACCCAGGAGTTTGAGATTACAGTGAGCTATGATGACGCCACTGCACTCTATCCAAGGGGACACAGCAAGACTCTGTCTCAAAAAAAAAAAAAAAAAGCGGGGGGGGGCGGGAGGAGGACATTAAGGAATCAGCCCAGCTGTTCTCTTCACCTTACAATAAGCACACATCACAATATTTACTGTATCATTTTACCTCCATGTCTTTGCTCATACTATTCCCCTATGCCCTGAAGTTTCCCTCATATGTTAAGCTTCTGCAAACCTCCAGTGTCTCCTTTTTTGGCAATTACTGTTGACATCATAGGATTAATGATTTACTCTAAACGGTCTTATTTTTTGATAGTCTTTACTACATAATTCAATCATTTAGATAGCTGAAGGATCTTTGGACATCTGGAACATCCTGAAGAAGTCTGTAGGAATGTCAGATGAAGACAATAAAATGACCTCACACACACACAAACACAAAGCTTTCCCATATGAAATTTAGTCTCAAATTACAAGTTTTTCAGCCATCTAGGGTTATCTTGTCCCAGGACACTTAAAAAAAATGGCTAAAATTGCTATCCCCTCAGTGGTAGGAAACATCACTCCTCTTCATACCCATGTCAATATTAACAAGGAATATAAAAGGAATGTTAACATTTTTAGAAAACCGATTTACTCATTTCCTACTTAAGCTGAGTTATTGATCTTTCTCATACTCCACCTCATGTAAACATGTGGAGTTCTCTGACTATGGGGATGGAACTGGAAAACAAAGCCCCTTTCATGTTACCAATATCCAGCTATATCTAAATAAACTATATAAATATTTCTTTAAATACTGGAATTTAAAATACAGAACATACATTTTAACTTTAAAACTTTAGAACACACATTTCAATTTTAAAACAGGCACTTCTATAAAGTAAAATGTGAATTTTTTATTCCTTACCTCCAAATTAATTCCCCAGTGGACTATGTGTGTGTGTAGGGGAGTGTATGTGTATGTAATATTGAATGGACTTGACATTGTGCAAATAATGAGGAAATAATTATCTTCATCTCCCAGTTTTTCTCTTCCACCCTGCTCTCCTTTTATTTCAGAATTCTTGCTTGATTTTTGGAACATAAGATGGCCTTTCTTGTCTTAAAATATAAATATTTTCTCTTGTGTTTTGACAATATTATTTCCTTTTATGTGTTAAGTAAATATGGACATTATTGCTTTGGAAGATGTGACAGAGATCTAGTTTTATTATTTGAAAAACTCAAACCTGACTTTTAAAATTTTTTAGATTTATAAGATATTTTGGTATTTGATAGAATAAGTCTTCATCTTTTTTCATTTCCTATGTTGATCTTGCAAAGCTAACATATTAATTATAGAACCAGCTTGCCAAGTTCCATGAAAAAACTCCAGAATAATTTTAATTGAGATTGCAATAAATCCATAGCTTGATTTGAAAACTGATATTTTTAAAATATTTATTTTTTATGAATATGGGCTATTTCTATTTTTTCCTTATTATATCATTTATAATTTTCTCAACATATATTTGTCCATTTCTGGTTCAGTTTATGCATAGATACCTTATACATTTTGCTGCCATTTTAAAGGGATTTGGGGTTTTTGCATTTTATAATTAGTTATTGATGTTTTATAGGAGGATTTTTGGTTTTCATATATTGAATCTTATATCCTGCCATTTTTTGGTACTTTCTTAAATGACCCTGAATTTATTGAGAATATTTCTAATGTTTCACAACATAATTTATTTTGCTTGCTAAAGGTTTTAGATAGAATCATTAAATCAAGTATTATTTATTTCTATCCTTTGTATGTCAAGTATTTTCATCAGGAACAAGAGGTGAAATTTAAAAAATACTTCTCTGGTATCTATTAAAATGACAGGATGCCTTTCTTTTGAACATATTCCTGTGTCTAGTATGGAATGGGCACTCTAATTATCCAAGCCTTGGGTAATGTGTCCAATATTGGCTGACATGGAGGGAAGAGACATTCTAACTCAAGTCATATAGAATGGATTTTCTGTAGAAAATAGAGTCCCATTAGTCAAAGCAGAGGAAGAGTGTTGGATGAATACAATCAACAAACCCGCACAACAGTCAAAGTGTTAAAGATATACAACAAGGCATGTTATGGAGGGTCATTCCAAAGTATAAAAATTAATTTGGAGAATTAAATTAAATCACATTTTTATTATCACATAAAACAATTCATATTTAAGATTGCAGATATGGGATATCATAAATTTATTAAACAGATAATTAATAGATACTTTTTGAGTACCTAATTGCACCGGGAACTGTTCTAGCTGTTATAATTAGAGCACTGAATAAGACACAAAAGAATTCTACCTACATAAAGCTTACAGTGTTTTAGGGTATATTAATACTATTTTGGTTGCAAAAACTAGAAACCCAATTTCTACTCAAGAAAAAATGAACAATTTGTTGGTAAAGTGGGATTCTCCATAGACTCTAGGACAAGGATGTAGCAACCTTAAAATGGAACCATGGCCTGGATTAGCATTAGGGAAATCAAAATCCTTCTCTATTTCCTGCATTCCTTCTCCTCTTAGTATCTGTTGTATTCTCGATTTCCTATTGCAAACTGACTTCTGTTTCCCAGATCTTACAGGAGAAAACGGCCACCACAAACATCTCCCTAGTTTCCTTGTGACAGTCCAGGCACCCACATACTTTCCAAGTTCTGAAATTGCCAGAGAAGAGACCTTATGACTCAGCTTACAATCTTCTATGGCCAGAGAAAGGGGCAAACATCAGGATCACTGCAGCTACTGCTATAAACATACAGATGGGAATAAGGAGAAATTACCAGAAAAGTCTGCTGGGACTACCATCTAAAAGATATCCATTACACAAGAAAGACAAATTATTTTTTGTAGTGTATTTTATGATAAGAAAAACATGGGGTCTTTAGAAGTATTCAGTACAGAGAGAGGGAGAAGAGGTCTTATTTTTGTTTAGGGAAAAGTGAACACCTCCCAGTTGAAGTAATGTTTCTGCTAAGTCTTCAAGAAATAAGTAGCATATCTAGGTTCTAGCTTGTGATCAGCCTGGAGTCTCACAGAAGAATCTGGAAATTAGAAAACTTTGTTCAGATAAAACTCCAGAATTAATTCTTCTCTAGTGCAATGCTTCTCAAACTTAAATGTGTGTAAAGATTTCTGAGGAAGTCTTGCTAAAATGAAGATCCTATTAATATTTTGGAAGGTCTACAGGGGGATTCTGCATTTCTGCAAGCTCCTAGGTAGTGCTGCTAATGCCAATGCAAAGACAACACTTTGAGTTACAAGTTCTAGCGTATTTTAAAGGAAGATTTATGTCTTGGAGATTACTATGATGCTTTATGCCTTAAATCACAAAGAATATTCACCACGTAATGAGTATTGGATGAATGGATCAAGTGATAACAGAATGGAACAAAATCAGAATTTTTTTTTTTTAAGTAAAATGTCAAGTGTCTGAAAGATGGGAACCTGAATGATTGCAGTTAATACTATGTCACATAAAATAGCTTTTCTTTAACATCTGGGAGATCCACTGTAAATATTATAAAATAATTTTGTACCATGTTTTTTTATATCTGATTTATGGCCATTTGGTGCTTTGCAATTATCTTCAGTGTCCTCTAGTCATCTTTTGAGGAAAAATATATAATCCTCTGGAGTTCACACAAACACCTACTACAACTTTCCTTCAATTTTTCTGAGCTGGATTACTGAACATATGAAGCTAATTTGGTAAGACAGACGTAAATATATGTACACACTTGCATTCAAAGGTCAATGTTTAACAAATTGGAAAATAAGATTATAATACCTTTTCCTTATATGCTATGGAGTTCTCTACATAAAATAAGACTAGGAATACAGTAATAATGTTATTTAATTCATTTAGAGCTAATAAGTCAAAACTAATTTATAGTTTAAACCTAAACTATAAATTTAAACCTAAACTATCAGTAGGTCTGATTTTTAGAAAATAGACTTCAAGCTAAAAATTGCATGCCACTTTTTTTTTACTGGAGAATACTCCTGGGGCGGAGGGTGTCAAAACACCCATAAAGCAGTGAGGGAAGGAGAAGTGAGCAGAGAGAGAAGTTGAACACTGTGACAGTTACAAAAGAGACCTCAGCAGAGCTTCAGTGGTAGTTCTGAAGCTGGTGCCTCAGAGATGTTTTGCAATGAACAAGAGAATGGACTTTTGTTGTTCTGCTCATTGTCTGAGGGCAAGTGTCTGGGCAGAATTTAGCTGTGACCCATCAACTGCCAAAAATTCCAGGAGTTGAGGTTGTGGGAATGAGTGTTGGAATCAGACAACACAATATCCACCACAGCACACCTCTTGCACTACACATATTCATCATCTCTCCTCTTCTGCCCATTCAACATTCAGTTCTTGACAACCACATCACTGACCTAGTTACTTGCCTGGTGAGTAATCCATACAATCATCCCTGAGGTTCTGAGTGCTGGTACCATGTCCTTTTCAGGCTGTGACAACTGCACTTCTTGATTATTGTCTAAATAGGCCAGGATAATACCAAATGAGGTCCCAGAAGATCACCTGCATGCTATGAACATTCCCTCCTATCCTTACTTTATAACAGCAGCCCCACCACCTCCTAATAGTCAGAGTTATTTGCCCTGGCCAGACTAATGACTCTATTTCCTGTGCTGGTTTCTTGGTGACCAAGTAGCAACCACAGCTTAAAGTTTAAGGAGATTCTTGCCATGTCTTCTGGTAGAAATATTCTCTCTCTGAGATTCTGTACAAATGTAACATATTAGAGCCTAGAATTGTGGTGATGGAAAGCACATTTGTGCTCCACATGGGTCACTGCAAGTAAAGCTAAGAGGGACTATTCCAACTACTCCTTGTTCCCTAAACCCATATATTCAATATCTATGGGATATGATATAAACTTATGGTGCATAATTATTACCTTCATGTGTGTACTGTGTCCTAAAAGATGTCACTATATCCTTTTAGGGTATCATTTGCAAGTGAGAACCCTAGCTATATCTTCTAAGCATGTTCCATCACTCTTTCTCCCTAGCAACTCCCTGATGATATGACATGTGTGGAAGTATGACTGTTGCCCATGGTCATATGCCCGCAGTTCTTGTCCTTTGCTGTAAAGTTGGTCCCCTGTTTGATGTAATCCTATATAGGATCCCATACTGATAAATCAAAAACACTATAAGCCCTGGAATAGTGGTTTGGCTTAGGCCCTATAGACAGGAAAGATAAGTCCATAATGGCATGATAATGTGTAATGATTTAAGTCTAGCCAAACTGCTGCCCTTCCAAAATGCAGTGGTACCATGTTGTTAATTTGCCACAAAGTGGCTCCTGAGTCTCCCTGGAGATGGGGCTGAATTATGATCTCAGCTTTGGTCTCTGTTGATGGCATGTTGGAAATTGGATAGCAAAAGTAGTTAAATCAAGATTGGTTAGTGGAAACCCATTGTGTTCAGCCATTTCCTGCTACTATGACTATTCTGGTCATAAACCCATTGTACCAGCATTTGAGACACAGGCTGAGGGCTAGTAGCAAAACCATTCTTTCTATTTGATTGGTGAGTCCCTCTTTTATAGAGAATGCAACCTAGTAGGTCCTAAGATGTGATACGCAGACCTTCACATTCTGTGCCCAATCTTATCTTTTAATATTTCTCCTCTAGGCCCATGAACAACCAAGCAAGCCATTTTTCCCTTCCCATGCAATGCTTTAAATTCTAATCTCAGGCCACTTTTCTTTTTGTACAAAGTGGATGACTGGGTACAAATCATAATCTCTATTCATTAGAGAATTTTTCTGCACTGTCTTTCAGCACTAACCCTGCAGTAGCAGTAGCTGTCCATTTATGGCTTCACATATCAGCCTGACCCATCCATGAACTAAGGACAGCATTTTTTCTTTTCTGTCAGCTGTCCCAGAGGGAGATATAATACCATACACACGAGCTAAAGGGAGATATACCAGTGTAACAGTAGTATATGACATGGAAGTCAGCTTTCTTGTGTCCAGTTCTCCAAGTATAATATTTCCTCAACTCAGTGCAGATACATTAAAATAGCCTAAGTTCAGTACTAATGAATATTTCAATCTACAAATTACACAGCATAAATATCCAAAGATAATTTATAATTGATGACTTAAATGCATCACTCTTTTGTAATGAATAGGAATCTATTATCACATGTTATTTTCAACTTACAGGGGAATACATTCAGTGAAGAAGATGCCTCTTAATTCCTTTCCAAACGATAAAGAGACTTAAGAAATAACTACAAAATAAATGTAACAACAGCAAATTTTTAAACTTAATTTTTACTAGTGTGAATTTCCCTGAGGTTCTTTTCACTGGAGTTTGATTTTAGGACAAATTGAAGCTTTCAAATGACACCATCTGGTCATCTATTAGACAGTGATGCACAATACAGTAGTTGCAAAATGAAAAAGAAATGAAACAGTGTTGAAAAGTAAAGGCAAAATGGTTTCAATTTCCTAGATTTCTGAATTGACAGAATACCGATTTAGTGGCTGTACAAGTGGGAGAATCATATTCTAGACTGCAACCATAATAAACCTAAAATTCATGTTTCAGTAGCAGAAGTGAAAGGTGTACTATGTAGTCATTATAAGTGTCTAAAAATAATACACCAGAGTCTAATAGTCTACAAGGAGTCGTTTTACACTATTAAAACTACTTTTTCAAAAATGTGTAGGTGTGTCATAATCAAACCAATAAACTAATTGTTAAATTATTTATAAGTGTATGTATCTGGGTGGAGAATATACAAAGGTGATAGCAACCAGGGATTTTAGTAACATTCATCTAAAATTTTTGTATGTCCATATCTGTGAAATAAGAAAGAATGAAAGCACAACAGGCAATATAACTTGGCTGAAAAAAAAAATACCATCTAAGATGTAATAAAACCCCATGGAACAGGTCTGCTCACTGAAGCATAAGTGCCTCTGGCTACAGAACGAAAATTCTTTCAATAAATTAACTAAACTCTTTCCAAGTAAGATCTTTTAAAAATGTTCTTATAGAAAATACCAAACACACAAATGTAGCAATAGTAGTATAGTGAAACTCCATTTTTCCACTATCCAGTGTGAACAATATCAACTCTTGAGCCGTCTGTTTTTTTTTCTATACCCAACTCACTTTCCCAAATCCCTAATTATTTTGAAGCAAATGGCAAATATCACACCTTTTCATAGATATTTTAATATAAATCTCTAAAACATAATGTCTCTTTTCCTAAACATAACAACATTATAATATTTGAAATTTAACAGTAAATCTATATTGTCATCAAGAGAAATATCTAGGGTTTACATTTCCGAACTTTCATAGCTTGTTGTTTGTTTGCCAATTACAGTCCAGATAAGAGTGACGGTTTATACTTGGTTGCTATGTCTCTTACGTTTGTCTTAATGAAGGTTCCACTTTCCATTATACTTATTTTTTCTGGCAATCTTTTGTCGAAGAAATCTTGTAGTTAATCCTAGATTTTGATTATTTCATCAATATGGTTTTACTTCATGTATTCTTCTGCCTCCAATATTTTCTGTAATTGCTACTGAGGCTCAATAAGATTTATGTTTTTGTGGGTTTTTTTTTTTATTTTGCAATACTATTTCATAGTTGGTCATGCTCCCTACCATTAGAAAGTATATATTGCCTGGTTTACTCTCTTTTTGTCCATTTATTAGTCCTTGATGATCATTTCCTAGTTCCACTAATTAATTAGAGATTGAACAATGGTGATGTCCCAATTCTATTATTTCTTCTATTAGTTCTTCTTCACTTTTAACTGCTTACTTCTATAAAGGGAAAATTCTGTTTATCAACCGTTTGGTTAAATGCAGTACAAATGGCATAGGAAATACAATAAAATGGTGCTTTCTCTCTGTTTACCAGTTTTAAAAATAATGAGCCATTGCCTCCCATATTCTAAATATGATAATTTTTTATAATAAAATTTGTATTATGTATGCATTAGTTTAAACATGTTTGATGTCTTTTAATCCAATGCAATATTCTTTTTTTTTTTTTTTTGAGATGGAGTCTTGCTATGTTACCAAGGCTAGAGTGCCATGGCATCAGTCTGGCTCACAGCAACCTCAAACTCCTGGGCTCAAGCAATCCTCTTGCCTCAGCCTCCCAAGTAGCTGGGACCACAGGTGTGTGCCACCATGCCCAGCTAATTTTTTTCTGTTTTTAGTAGAGATGGGGTCTTGCTCTTGCTGGTCTTGAACTGCTAACCACAAGCAATCTTCCCACCTCAGCCTCCCAGAGTGGTAGGATTACAGGCATGAGCACTGTGCCTGGCCTGCAGTCTTTAGGTAGACACTCAATGACCCCATCTTCAATCAATGGGAACCACTTTGGCTTCTGTATCCTTTTGGCATGACACCAGCATGATCTGGTGCACATTTCACTGAATTCCTGATGACAACTTTGGGGTTTTTCTACTCCCAGGGCCTCTACTTCCTCCACACATATCTCACATGAATCTAGTAGAAGTTGGTGCTTCATCCCTACCTGCTTAGATTTTGGTACCACTTAGTTTTGCTGTACCCATTTTTCCTGAAATTTGGTCTTGACTATCCTAGTTCCTCAGGGTATTTTTTATGGAAATTCAGGGAGATTAAAATACTACTGTTGCCACCATCTCTCCCAAATCCAGCAGAAATATTATAATAAATATTATTAAAGTCTCAAAATGATATAGTAAATTCCCAAGATATATATGTAGATCAAGAGTTGGAAAAAGAAGGAATTAAATTGATATTAGCAGCAATAGATTATTTACATATTTTGAAATGACAGCTTTGGTCCTATGAAATGATAACTGTAGAACAGTGTATTATGTTGAATGCACACATAACCACACATATATTTAATACAATATCGCTAGATAAATTAGCAATAGCATAAAAACACTAAGTTTTAAAAACCATAAATAAATAAATAAATAAAGGAAATAAAAGAAATAAATAAGCCAATAACAGGCTATGATATCTAAATAGGAAAATAAGTGGCTACTGTAAATGAAAGAATAACAGCAAAACATAGGCTGTCTCAGAAATGGTATACCCAAGAGTTGTTATGAATCTCAGAAATATAATCTTAAATTCAACCTATGCTTAAGTGATTTTCTTAAGTTCATCCAGTGAGTACATTATGTTAATTTCTCAGTTTAGCATTATGGGGCATTGTAGTCAATATAAAATTAAAATATTTCATTAATGATACAGGATAGCCAAAAGTGTCTTCACCTAACCACACCCCAAACAAAGAAATATTAACAAAATGTTATAAGTAACTTCATAATTTCAAAAGACACCACAGTACATTTTTATGACTTTTTAAATTAGTACCTCACTCTCAGTTCCTAATTTCCTTTTTTATTACTTTCAACTTCAATCGGGGACATAAATGTAAGCCAAAATGAGTTGATACAACTATTGGCAAATGGTTAAGACTGAAGCTGGGAAAAACAGACCATATGTACGAAGAGAAAATTGTAAAATGGTACAACTTTTTCTGACCCCCAAAATCCTTAATCGTTCACAACTACTTTGCAAAATAGATACATTTTATGTTCCTTATATATTCATTTTCTGAAAGCCAAAAGCACTTTGTTAATGTTAATATGCACTTTAGGGTCAATCCCCCCATTGGAATAATGGAAAATAGGACCAGTATTGGAAATGACCTTAGAAATCAAGTTGTTTTTCAAATATTACTAGCAGTATAAGCCTTTTTTTTTTTTTTCTTAACAAATTAAAACGTTTTGGGAGCATCAATCAGTAAATCAGAAGAGAGCAGAACTTCCTTGGATAAATTTGACAAGGATGATTGGAAATCCCCAAACTCGACCTCACTCAGCACCTGTGGAAGGTATCTGGATAATTATGGAGTGCATATTATGGCTTTCTCATAGTTTGGAAATCACACATTTAATTGAACTATTTCATGGTGCAGATGAGGAAGTTGAAGTTAAATGATTTCTTTAAGCAGACCAGTTAATTAGTAGCAGAGCTGATGTTATAATAATTAACTTGAGTCCAATTAAAGTGCCATTTGCATTATACATGATACTCTGAACTCTCCTAGAAAATATATTAAAGAATTTTACTTTTATTTTTCCATTTTGCTTATGTCTCAGTTGGATTGATGATTCAGTGTTAATTAAAGTGTTATAAGTTGAATTATTTAAATGAAGTAGTAGCACCCACAGTTTGCAAAAGATCTTAAATTAATCTTTGTGAATCAAAGAATTTTATTGACTACTTCAAAACCATATGATCATTTCTCTATTTTACAAACTCTGACTTATTTTATTTAAGCAAAACTTACAAATGCACCTATGGAAAAATGGAAAATGCATATGGGGGAAATGGGGAAAATAATGAAAAAGAGACTATGTGGAACAGGTATTGTCAGTAATAACCAAAAGCTATTGAGAAAGTAAAATAGTTTAAAATGACGAAAGTCATCTCTTCCTAGTTTCTACTTTCTTTTTTACCTGAGCAGTGTATTACTTCTTTGGCTAAATGCCATATATTTTTATGGCAAACACTGGGACTGTAGTAATCTCTGATTATAATCCATATTTAATGTAAAATGAAAAATATATTAACATTGAATATACTTCATGAAAATATAAACTTCTCAGGGAACAAAATACATAGCACTAATACTCTAATTTTTTTCTCTGTTTAGGCAAATTTTTATTTTTAAATAAATGACAGTGAGTTGGCCCTCAAAATTAGTGGCACAATAGTTAAATAGTAATAGCTCTGAAACTTAAGTAGCTGATTATTCCAAAATAAAATATCAAAAATAATCATAATAATAGTAATAAAAAGATAGCTTTTATTTACCATTTTTTTATGGGAAGACACTGCTAAGTACTTAATGTGGATTTGTTTTATTTAATTGGTATAAATATTCTAGGAAGTACATATTATTATCAACGTTTTGCAGATGAAGAAACTAAGGCTCATAGCCAATAAATATACTTTAGTCTTTATGAGCACAATGTTCAGTGTCGACAGAGACTGGGTCAAAAATCTAGCTCTGCTACATATGAACTGTGAGACAAAAGGCAAGTTATTACATATCTCTAGTTTGAATACCTACTCCAATAATTTGAGTAATCATACTTATCTGGAAAGATTATTAAGAGAATATATATGAAAGAATGTGATCAATATAAGTATTAAACAGGTTGGAAATAATATTTTACTACTTTACTACTTGTATAGCTATTATTTACTAGTGTAACCATTGTTATACCATTATTATATTATCCTTTATACCATTCCCATTTCTATCATCAAGAATACTTCGATTTTGACTATTTTAATTTTCTTTCTTTCCATGTAACTGAAATGGCAAAAAGTGCAGTAATCATAATTGTAAGTAGCACCATAAGCTACTTGTTCAGAGATGACATTTCAAAAGTGACCTTATTTCCAAACTGAGTCTAATCTCTTGAGGTATTAGCAGAGTATGTAAGAAGTTCCACACTGCAGAGATTAACAGCCCATGGCCATTTCTAAAAATGTAGGAGAAATTGAAATAAATTATTATCTATTTATTTTCCTAAAACTGACATTTCCTGAAACCAGCTGATAATCGTTAGCTAATCCAAAAGATAATCACTCTCCATAATTGCCCCATTTTTAATAGTTTTGGTGAAACCTTCAGGAAAAGGTCACTCACTATCACTCCAAGGAAAGGATTCTAGGTGTCTAACAATTCTCTCCTCAGAGTGAGACTATTCTCCCCATTAGTCTTTTAAATACAATCACATGAGTTTGTTAACAAGAAAAAAATCTATTTGTTAAAACTCAACAGGATTTTTATGACATATGATTTGTCATTTTAAAACATATTAATCTCACTCACTGTGTATCACAACCAACCCAGAACCATCTTAGGCAGTTCATCTTATGTGCCATTAGCAAGCACAAAACAAAGGTTTATTATTACCACATAATAATTTTAATGATTTTTTAAAATGTCAGTAAACTCCTAATCAGTTTGTCTTCCCTAACTCCATTTATTATTATTAGCCAAGGTAATAACATTTGGAATAGTGGCCCGTCAAATGCAAGGATCATTTCACTCAAAATCAATCATTACTTAATATTTCCCTACAGTATTAAATAGCATAAGCCTGTTAAGTACTTCTTACAAATCACCTAGAAATTTATATGAATTAAATTTTTAATGGTAGAATTAAATCAGTAAATTGGTCTCAGTGATGTTATGTTCACATGGTAAGTTTTTTGAACACTGAATAACATAAACATGTTATTTTTTAAAAAAGTACTTCAGCATTCAAATACCTATTAAATGCCCAACTGTATTCAGTCTTATTCAGCTTCACTTTCTATTGAGTATTCTTCTTCCAGTTTTCTAAGCCACAATTTATAGTTATCAAAATAATTTTCCCATTTCTAAACTCCTTGCTACTATTACATTAATGAACCAATTATTTTCCACCCTAAAAATACTCTCCATATTTAAACTGCATGTCATCTTCCTCCTCCATAAGGGCAGCCCCACCTCACCATTAATTAAAGGAATCTTAGATGTTCCTCAAAGACACTTTAAATATAGTCTAAGAGTGGCATCTCCCTGCAGAAAATTGCTAGAATTAAGATAAAGAATACTTTTACACCTAAAATGAATAAATGTCAGAAACTTCCTTAGAAAAATCATAAACTGTTTAGAAGAAGAAGGAATACCAGTGTATGCTTTCTGTGGGGAAATGACCATACTATCTCCCTTCCACTTCAGGGGAGGTCACACATTTGAAGGACTCAGATACATATATTCAATGGATACTGACTTAGTGCCTACAATATGCCAACACACTCTGGAGTTTGGATGGTAAGACAGGCAAACTTATACTCTAGATAGAGGAGAAAGATAATACAAAAGCAAACAAATAAATGAACACGACAGTTTTAGATGACACTAAACCCTAAGGAAATTTTAAAAATTATAAAGTGTTATGGTGTCATGGCTACTTTTAGATGGGGCAGTCAGGAAAGTCAGCTCAAAAAAATTTGACATTTAAATAAATAAATGTAAAACTAAACAAGAAAAGAGTAACCAAATGGCAGAAACAAATCGATTAGAGTCTAAATTATTCTTAAAATCTCCACTTTCTCAGCTGATTGCTGTGGCTCCTATAGTCCCAGCTGCTTGGGAGGCTGATGCAGGAGGCTCTTTTGAGCCCAAGAGTTTGAGACCAGCCTGGACAACATAGTGAGATCCTGTCTCAAAACAAAGCAAAGCAAAGCAAAACAAAACAAAACAAACAAACCCTCTAACTTTTTAAATGGATGTGTTCTCCACCCACCAGGGCTCCAAACTGGATTGAAGGTCAGAACAGGGGCCTCAAGAACTTACACATGATCCAGGAAATTCAACCCTGAAATTGGTGCCAGTGAGACAGATGATTTTTTTAATTAGTTAAATCATTAATTTAATTAGATATTTAATACTACCTATTATGTGCAAAACACTGTTCTATGTATTTTATTATCAGTAGATAAGTCATTTGCCAGAACCAGACTGGATTAAGATATCACAAACTAAATTGTTCGAAGACTAATACATTCAGCAGAGATTTATTGAACTTCATGTACTTGGCTAGCATTAAAAGGATTTTAAAATTAACCTACTCTTCGTAATGATACATAAAAAAAGGTTTTTGACATCCTCACTTTGACATATTAAAGCAAAAGGTTAAACGTCAGACTCATAACACTCTTGCCTTTCTTCTCCCAAAATGTCACCGCTCATTCCCTTTAGCATTACTAACCACCTTGACAATACTCACAGTAAAGCTATGACTTGTTCTCAAATACTTACCTGAGTTCAATGAGCAGGATTCATCATTGGTTACCCAAACAAAAACCTTTTTGAAGGGCCATTATGATAATTTTTTAAGTGGAAAGTTTTCCAGCATACTAAATACTTCCAAAATGAAAACACAATATTTATGAAACAGATCAAAAGTGCTTCAGAAAAATTATTATAGGGTAGTGAGTCAATAAATAATGAAAGCCTATTTCAGAAATACAGCACCTTTCAGCCAAAGTGCTTTATGTATGGAGATAGCTTCAATCATTCTCTCCAAAGTAGAATACACTTTATATCACAGCCATTTGTGATGGGAAAAATAAAATGACTGCACTTCACTTAAAACATAGAGAGTGTGTCAGATGACAAATTATGATCAGTAAAATGCACCTAGTTTAGGATGGCAATACCCCAGCCAAAAGTTTCCTGAAAATGAATTTCATCCTCAAATCAATTATAAGAAAGTAGTCCAAATTATACAATCAGTATAAGGACAGTCATAATAACAGACAAAAACTTACATTAAGTTAACTGCCAATATTCAGTACATTCACCTAGACATTTTCTTGTCATAAGCCTCTGTGAGTTCAAAGCAGCTGAGATTTTACTGGGAAAAGCAAAACATACAAACAAAAAGCCCAAGCTAAACAATACAGTGACTATTTATTACATGACCATAAAGCTCAAAGTAAACAGGTAAATACATTCTGAATTATAGAAAACTAACTTTAAATATAAAAATCAAGCCAAAACATGGGTTTCTCTCCATTTGAATTAAACTTCATCAAGTAAAGTATCATTGTTTATAAAGAGGAACACCTGGTTTAACAGTCCCTTTACTTATGACATGGTTGCTTTTTGTATCTGCTTAGGAGATAGGGTTGCTTTGTACGTCTGTTTAGAATTCATGAATAGCTGTGCTTTGCAATTCTCCTCTTCTTATATTTTGTCATTGTTATTGTACAGTCTCCTGGTATATAAAACTTGTATATTGAGAGGATGATTTGCCAATATTAGTTGAAGTGTTTTAAAGCTGATTTAACTATTTTTCTAAAGAGACTAGAGACTAGTACATTATAAGGTCAGGCTTTTATGTCCATTCAAGAAGATTGGAAGTTTGCCATCCTATTTTATTTTATTGTTGGATAAAATTGTATTCTGGATTCAAGTGGTTGGCTCAGGTTTTTATCAAATATTTTGATATATTCTATTTAATCACATTAATTCTGTTATGATTATTCTATATAAATGGGGATATAAACTTCAAGACTAGACATGCTACAGAAATCAACCCCATTTTCTTGGTGCCCTAAGAACATGAGAACTCTATGAAGTAATTCTGTATATGTCATAGATTATAATTTTCACAGTTATAGATTAATCCCTTTATAATGACAACCCCAATAGTTTATTACCGGGTCGAGATGTTTACAGAATTATGACAAATATTCCATCAATAATTCTAACTACTGATACACTATTTCATATATAGAAGAAGGATAAATTTAATCTTTCTTTAAAAATGATTTTGTTATATGGAACTAGATATCTTCATAACTTTGGACAGCTCAGATTACTATTTGAGATAATTCTATGAATTCTAAAAGTTAATTTTGTTTACTTATTTGCTATGCTTCATTTTTTTTAAGAGACAGAGTCTTGCTCTGTTGCCCAGGCTGGAGTACAGTGTCACAATCATAGCTCACTGCAGCCTCTAACACCTGGCCTTCAGCCATCCTTCTGCCTTAGCCTCTCCAAACACTGTGACACTACAGGTACAAGCCACCATGCCCGGCTCTATGCTTCATTTTTTTGTCTTTCTCCAAACTCTCTGATTTTCATTGTCTGCATAGTAAATATTATTCCTCCCCACTGCTTGGTATTTTTATCCTAAATATTCTTTTTTCTTGCACCAAATATTTCTATTTTCTTCTATATGTTCAGAACTGTCCATGGACTAGTAAAATCTACTTGCTTTCTATATTGCCATTACTAAACTTTTTCTTCAGCTCCAGTTGTACATTTTCTTATTTTATATTTTCAGCTATTTACTGATCATTAACTTCTGCTTATTCCAAAAGTTGCTCAAACTTAACATTTTAAATGAAATAAGCATCTCTTTCTAGTAATATGTAAAACTAAACAGAGTTGCTAAAAATAGCCAAATATGCACATCCCTTCCTAAGATTCAGCAACCTTTAAAAACTCACAGATGACTTCTTGCAAACTTGAAAAGTTGCTCATCACTAGCCAACGCATATGCTAATGGACTTTCATCTTCTCCCTCAGTAATTTGAACAAAATAACGTGAGATAGAAGCAACTCTGTATGAAAGAGATGATACATCATAATTTTTCTAGCCTTTCTTAGGGATGCAAAAATATCAATTAATGTAATAAACCACAAAACTGATTATAGGAGAAAATATGTAACCATCTCAATAGATACATATTAGACTTATGAAAGTGGAAATCTAATCAATGTGTAAGAACATTTTGAATAAATATGGTATAATTCTATGTAGATAGGGATCTGTTTGTATAAAAGTTACTTTCTCCTAGGCACCTACTTTATTGTTTTTTTAAGTGTTAAATCTTACTTGTAGTTTATTGATTTCTATAATAGGAAAGTCAAAATAGGCAATATGTACAAAGAACTTTCATCATCTTTATTTCCATTTTTTAGTCAAGTAGGAAGTGGGATCAAGAGCAGAGTTTTACTTTTTTTTTTAAGATTAGAGAAATAATGGCACATTTACATGATGACGGGAATCAACGCAGCAGGATCAAAACATTAATAAAATAGGACAGACAAAAGCATTAAGTTCCCACTTAAAGATCATGGCCCTCAGTTGAAGTGAGGCCAGTCAACACTGTTGTGTGTTTCTCTCACTCAGCTGCACATCACATTCTGATGGACAATGTTGGGTTTAACTGGGATATGGCTTTCCCAAGATCTTAGTATAAACTGTCTAAGTCCTGTAGATCCCTTGCCCTGTCCTTACAAGTAAGAATACATTATTTATAATAATAGCAACAATAATCAATATAAATAACAAGATGCAATATTTAACATGATACCAATGATAAATAAAATAATAACCACTACCATTATCTTTATAAAGTGCTGCCTGTACTGTAGATATTGTTTCAGCATCAAAGAACATTATCAATAATCCTTGCAAATATTCTATAAAATGGGTATTATCAATTTCAATTTTCAAAAGAGGAAACTAAAGCTCAAAGCTAGTAGACAGTAATTGCAAGTCTTTTAAGTTTTAACATCAGGTTATGTAAACTGGCTACCATGATATCAAGAACACTGAACGTTCTCAGAGAGAGACAGCTTGCATTACTTATGTCCACTACACCATCTTCCTAGAGAATATCAGAAAGAGAACAAAGAACTCTGGCCAATACATTTTTTAAAATACCTAGATATCTTTGGGGTAGGCACCACGGTTACAAAGTGTTTCCAAGTTGTTAGTAGATAACATTGTGCTGGGTGACCAGGGCTCTCTGGTCCTCTTTGTTTCTAGCCCAGATGCAAAATGAAGAAGCCTCATCTCTATATATGACCGTTTCTCTAGTTTCATTGACCTTCTGTATTTCTCGTTATCCTCTGTCCCAAGATATTTAAGCAATTCCAATCCAGTTGTATGAGACAAAGAATTTGCAAAGGTCCCTCTTCAACCTCCCTCCAGAAACAGGCTGCCATAAACAGATGGAGAAAAATCCACATCTAATACCTGAGGTGTCACTGTTTTTCTTTCACAACCCCAGCAAAACAATCTCTTTGTTACCAGGGATTCAGCACATGAGCTATGAAACCCAACTACTCTTTCTAAAGAGAGAAGGAATATAAGTCTCTCAGTAACTTACATTTTAAATTAGGACTATTTCAAAAGACAAATAATCTCCTGGAACAATAAGATTTATCCTTGAAAGAATTTCTTCCAGAACCAAGAGTGACAGAAACTTATAAATCTTATGGGATAAAAGAAAACTTTTAGATGAGTTTCTGAAACCCTCAGGACATTTTCTACATAAAAAGGGATAGGATGTTAATAAATTTACAAAGGATTTTGTAAGTATATGCTCTTCTTAACATATTTTAAAGACAAAAATATTCAATAGGGGATATAGAATATGGAGAGAGAATAAAGTTTAGAACTATTGTGAACTCCTCTTTAATTAGCCTCTAAATGACCAAAAATATTAAATACCAGTATAACAATTTCCAAATGTTTAATATACATGTATTTATTTCACTTATTTAATTTTTTCTCTACCAAGCTCCTTTGGTACCATAATCAAGGAATAGCAAAAACTGTGTTCCTAGATTTTTTTTAAAGAATCCATATTCTAAAAAACTATAACATTTTTTAAAAGATAGAATTGATTTATTTCTTCATTGGTAGCAAATTTCCAAAAGTGTTTATTTTCCCACTTATCTTAAAAAGTTAAAGTATAATGCTATATATTTTATTAAATATATGACTCTTCTTATCTAACTGATTTAAAACTCTAGAAAACATACAAGAAATCTTACAAGAGAATGCACAGACTTCATGAAACACATATACATACTTAAAAAATAATAAAAACACCATGAAAGTAAAGTAAAGAGGTGGGGAGATAAAAGACCTTCTTATAACTTGGGTCTTTCCCATGGTCCAAATGTGTCTCCCCAAAAATTTGTATGTTAAAATCTTTTCTCCCAGGGTAATGGTATCAGGAGTGGAGCATTTTGAAGGTCTTTAGGTCATGAGTGCAGAGTTCTTATGAATGGGATTAGTACCCTTAATAAAAGAAGCCCCAGAGAGCTGCTTTGCCCCTTCCACCATATGAAGACACAGTGAGAACATGCCTGTGAGGAAGTGCACCTTCACCAGACACTGAATTGGTCAGCACTTGATCTTGGACTTCCTAGCCCTGAGAACTGTCAGAAATAAATTTCTGTTGCTTATAAGCACCCAATCTATGGTATTTGTTATAGCAGCCTGAATAAAGTAAGATAGTTTCAAAAATAAAAAATTCTCATTGATATCAAAAGCTGAAGAGTGAATTTTATGAGGTCTCACCTCATAAAAATTGATAAGGAAGAGGGAAGCTTTAGTTTTAGTAGATATGATGATGTATCTGGAAGTGTAAATGGAAAAACTATCACAGTAAAGAAATTTAGTAGTTTATTAGAGAATATATGAAAATCAGTAACCTTCTTATATTAAAACAAAAATATTGCCATATATGTATGTAATATTTATATATATTATATATATAATTTTTAAATATATAAATTAAAATTGTTACCCATGGTAAAGACAAAAGTGGTATGGAGAGGCATACATGCTAGACTTTATTGAATATAATAGCGTTAAATTTGGATCCACATAAATACCTTAAATAATTATAAACAAAATTGAATTTATAAAAGCAATTCCTACTAATCTAAAATAAAATGAAACAAATAAACTGAAATCTGTATAGATGGTGGCATAACCACTATCCCAACTTAATGTAAAATTGCAGCAATTTGGGTCTACGTCCCTAGTAAAATAGACTCAAAAGACAAAAACAATTTCAAAAAAATCTTAACGTGTTTTTGTTAATCATATTGGTGGTATCAACGTTCTGTTAGTGTTATTGTTTATTTTCTCTTTTCTGTGCAATAAAAGGAAATGAGCAGTTATATTGGTGTCTTGAGAAATAGGATTTTGGCATGGGAGGAAGAAGATGTAGATATAAGACAAATGGAGTAAGATTAAAATATCATAGTCCTAAATTCTGTGTGTGTGTATAAAATATTATCTCTATATATTCTACTTGTATCCACAGAAAAAACTTAAAAGCAACCGATCCAGGAGCAATTCCATCCCTAGCACTCATATTGTAGTCTCTAAAAACACAATTTCCAGTAAGGTTTTTATTTCGATTTTTTTTTTTTTTTTTTTTTTTTTAGAAACAGGTGATTTCTGAGCTTAAAACAACTGTCTTATCATAAAAAAAAAAAGACTATAAAAGATTACTACGATTTGGTTAAAGTTTTCAAGAGATAACTTCAGTAGACCAAAGATGAACTATTTTAACATCAGTAATGATAATGACACATGGATTTAAATGGTTAGTATGTTTAAAATCATAAGCCCATTAAAAAAATCTCATTGGTCATCCTGGGGTATGGAAAAGGATCAAAGTCATTATTTTGAAAACTAGTAGGTAAAAGAATTGAACATTAATTCAGCTTTTCTATTCAGATTATATTCTTAGTAACCAATAGCTTAGAAATAGTTGGTGAAAGAAGTTTCTTTTTTAGAACTATTCTAACTAACACATATAGAATATAAATGATAAAAAATATTTATGAAAGGACACAGCATCACCTAAGAAGCATTTTTGCACCCTAACTCAAACCTGAATCTGATAAAACCTCTAGATGTTGCTGTAAGTTACAGAAAATTCAAGGGGCAGGGTAGCATATTAAATTACAGCCAGACATGCATTCAGCAAAATTCATGCTTGGGGACACTATACAAAACAAATGACCTTGTGTTTTCAACAAAAAGTTGAAAGAAAAAGGAGATGGAAAAGGAAACTATATTAAAAGAAACCATCATCCATTGCAATATATGGACATAATTTGGGCTTTGATTAAAATAAAGAAATTGAGGTAAAAAAAGACAATGGGGAAATGTAAATATTACCTATTATCAAACAGATATTTGATAACCTTAAAGAATAAGTTTTTAATTATTAAAACTTTATTGTGATTATGTTTTTTTATAAAGAGTCCTTAACATTTATGCTATATTCTAAAATATTTCAGATGAAGTGATCTAATGTCTGGAGTTTGGGTTGTCTCGTATGAGTAGATGAATATATCTATATATGTGTGCATATGCATATGTATATAAATAAGTACATTAATGTGCTTATCTACTTGCATGAATAAATGAATATAAATGGTATGTATATTTTATATGACAGTTAACAATTTTATTTTAAAAATCAATATAGTTAGTTAAAAAAATCTCACTTTAGTATACCCTCTTGACTACCTTTTCCAATTATTGCAAACACTATATGAGAAACACTGTATTCATATTGGAACATTATATTTCCCAACTAAAAAGAAAGGTAGTAAGTCTAGAAATATAAATGTTAAAAGCTTATTTAATAGAAAGCAAAATATATATGAAAAATAGCAGTATATACTCACACATAAAAATTAACATGTGCTACAAAAATGAATCATATTTAATATTATCTGATATGCTTCAATATGGCAACATTAGCAATAACATTAAATAATCATATATTAAATAATTAGTAAGTGATTATAGGATATGGAATTCTTATGAAAGATGGCCAGAAAGTAAGCCAAAGGAGGAAAAAAAAAAAAGGTGATTCAGAAGAGGAGAGAGATTAAAGTTCTTCCTGTAGTATCAGGAAAAGTTATCAAATTTATGTGTTTAGATACAAGGGGGTACAAAAAGCAAAACAGCTATCAACATGTAATTTTGCTATATACACTTGAAAAAAATTTTGATTCCAGTCTTCAACTACAAAGTTACTGCACTGAAATTTTACATAAAAAAGTGGCATTTGTTCTTTTAGAGTTGAGAACCGCTGCTTTAAATATTAATGAAAAGAATGGTTAAGTGCCTAACTCACAGGTTTTAGAATATTTCAGGATAGGGACCAAAAATGAACTCATCAAAATTAGTAAGATAAGAACTGATACTGTTTTTGAATACCTTCAAAGAAGTGTGTTCAATTTAATATTAATCAAATAATCAAATGTTTAATATGCTGCTCTATTCTTGTTTGTATCACTAAAATAATTTTATGACAGTTGTGACTCATTTTCTCATATCTTATTCTGTGGTTCCTGGAGACAGGATGAGAATAGTTATCTCTTGAATAACTTTTCAGAAAAAAAATCTCTGTACTTGAATTTGTTCTAATAGACCTAATTTTCTAACCTGTTGCTCTTCTATAAATCCTGAAAGTAAAAAATTCAAGTCAGTAGAAGCAGAATGTTTGAGATTCAGATTAGTATTTTATTTCATTTCTTTATTTCCTTGTGAAGTATCCTTCTATTCTCAATAGTATCATAATTCAAATAAACTTTGATATATATTTCAGCATTCTTTATTTCTTCTTGTCTATGAAAATGTTTCAGAAATATGCTATGCTCTGTAGCCAATGTCAAGCACAGTTATGCCAGCTGGCTTAATTTATTAAATATTATGCAAAAAAGGGAAAAACTAAATAAATTCCATTCCTACCTACATGTAATTGAAAGTTTTGTGAAGTGTTAAGAGTGCTATCCACTTTCATTTCTTGACAGTAGTCAAATGCTTTGTACAAAATAACAACATGGGGAAAAAATCTGCTTTCATTGCTTCACTTCCCAAGTTGACATGCATACAGTTACTCAGTTTCCTCCAATAAAAGCAGTTGTTGTTGCTGTTTTCACTACTACTCAGTAAATAGATTTAATACCTATGGTATTGAGACCAACTGAACACCGGATTTATGTTAATTATATAATTTATCTTATCCTTACTTCAGCAGATCTCCTCAACACCTGAGGCTTCTGAGAGTACCCTGAAATTGAAGACTCCTTATATATACCACCTGCTTGCATCTCTTTCTTGAACTTCAGACTAGTGTGCTTGTCTGATACATCTTCCCTGTATATTAAAAACTCAAAACACAAAAAAATTGAAAAAAAGTCAGCCTGTATTATTCCCTCAACTTCCCCTCCCATGTTCATTTAATCATAAAGCAGTCATTTCCTCCTAATGTAAAAATTAAAAAGAAACAGAACTTTCATACTACCCTGTCTGTTTCCATCACTGCTCTGTTAATCTTTATATCAAGCACCCCGAAGTCTTCCTTAAACTACTTAAATGGCCTCTTTAATAGTCTCTGTTTTACTTGTCTCATTTATCTTTTTCTAACATCCATATCTGATTATAACAGTCTGTTATTTCTTCAATGACCCCCACTATTAGATAAAGGATAAAATTTACAATTTAAGCAATTTAACTTTATGTTCATGGCACCTGAGTGATTCCCTCTGATTCTTGCCTACTGGTACAATATCATCTACTAAGCCAAATTGCTTTCAAAACTCCAGCACCGCTAACATACTCGAAGTTATCTCAGCACTCTTGTATCTCTCCTTCTTCCATGCCTTATATCTTTATTCTCTCTACTTTTTATATCATTCTACATTCTTCAACAAAAGTGGCAGAAATTGACTCTGGGTGATTCAAGCAGAAAAGTAATTTTTTTGAAAGCATATCTAATACCACATAAAATCACTGCAAAGGCCCTAATAAGCAATTTTTTAAAAAATGATAGGGACAAAAAGAAGAAGAGGTTAGTGGTTGCAATTCAGCTTCTACCTTGACTGGACCAGGGATGGCCCCTGGCACTGCTATTCTTAGAGACTGGATGTTAGAGGCACTGTTGCTGCTACTGTCAGGCCTGGGAGGGAAGGTCTAAATGGCCAAGCCCCAGAGTCCTTCTCATCTTCTCTTTCTCAGAAAGACTAGGAAAGTGTGTCTTTCTGGCATTATTTACTCCTATCTCAAACAGTGGAGAATTATCAAAATACAGAACAGGCATTCTGATGCTAAATAGCAAAACAAATAAACAAAAATACTGTGTTAATTTTCTATTGCTACTGTTAACAAATTATTACAGACTTAGTGGCTTAAAACAACACACATTTATTAACCTACAATTCCTAGACTTCATAAGGTCAAAATGAGTTTTACTGGGCAAACATCAAGGCATCAGCTGGGCTGTATTCCTCTAGAGGCTCAAGGAAAGAGCATATTTCCTTTCCTCCTCCAGTTCCCTACACTCCTTGGCTCCTGGCCTCATAAGACTCAGATCTGTGCTTTTGTCATCATGTCTCCATCTCAGACTCTGACTCCTTCATTCCTTCTTCAATTTATAAGCACTGGATAATCTAAGATGATCTTCCCATCCCAAGACCCTTTAACTTTATCACATCTACAAAGTTCTTTTTACTGCGTGGGATAACATATTCACAGGTGTCAGGGACTAGGATGTACACCTTTTGGGGTGGCCGTTCATCTGTCTGCCACAAACAAAAACTAAAAAAAATATGATTCCTCCTCCATAAAGCCTTTCTGGATTTCCTCAGACACACTGAAGCATCTTCCTTACAGGCCCATAAAATGTATTTTGTAACACCTCTATTATTGGTGCTGGTATTGAATGCCCAGTGTAGTCTACTAACTGTGTGTGTGCCACCTTCACCTTTTTGGGCAGGAACCAAATCTGCAGGTGGCAGATACAGGCCAGGAGGGCAGTTCCTAGGGGCAGAGAAGCTAGGGACCAATCAAAGGAAGGGACTGCAGGAAAACACAGAACACCTGACAATCATGTATATCATTCATCTGGTAACATCCCACACCTCCCATAACAACCCCCCCCCAACCAGGCCAATAAAAGGAAACCACCTGAAAGTCCTTAACGTCTTTCTCCATCCACTCCTGGAGACTGAGCCATTCCTGTCTCTGGAATGCATTTTCACTTTGTGTAGCTTCCTACTTTTCTGCGATAAAAGCTGTTTGTGTGGAATTGCTTACTATCTGCATTTACTCCATCACAATAGCCCTGCTTATGATTTATCCAAGTAAGGAGCTAAAGCCCCCAGAAGGCCAGACTGACAACTTCTGTGTCTTCAATGATGATTAAAGGACTTGACACTTAGTAGACATTAAAAAATATATTAGCTGATTGACAAAGCACTAACCACAATTCAGATTAAAATATAGCATTCTTAAATGGAGAACTTTTCACTGCTTCTCAACTGAAATGTGTTTATTTATATTAACATCTGGTTTCTAGAGATTAGGATATCATGGCAAAAAAGATAAGTGAATTAGTCTGCTCCAAAACTAGTCATTTTCAAGACTGACAATTGTTAGTATTAAGTTGTGTATTCACCCTCTTTGGGTGTTAGCTGAAGATTTATTCTCATCTACTTTTACCTAAACCATCAATAATTTTACTGTATATATTGTAATAAAACATGTGAAATCATCTAATGTTTCATCTTTGAAAAATAGAGAATGGTTTGCAAACTACTATGTATTATAAGAAATCTGAACTCTATCATTGTGGAAAACAATATGAGTTTTCTTATAGCTATTTTTATTTATAAATACTGTATTTTAAAAAATAATTTGGTTATGACATTAAGCTATAGTGTAAACATATGAGAACTAGATTTCAAATGTACTCTTAAGTTTTTTCTCCCAAGTGAAAATTTCTCATTTGTATATTATTGAAAGGAAGGAAAAATAAATACAATATCCTTACAGATTTCTGTAGGTAAGGCTAATTTTCTTTGGGTAAGTTAAGAATACTGATGTTATTATGATCTCAATATCTATTAGTGAATACCTGAATATCTGAAATATAGTTTTCTGTGACAAAAATGACAGCTTTTCAATGAGGTATTTATTAAATCTGTAGCATGTTGCACAGATTGCAGAATAATTGAAGGGAATGGCACACATTTGATCAATACTACAAAAAACAGAGGGAGGGAGCCTGGATAATTTACCACTAACTGAAAAGAATTTTCTGTGTATATAACTCATCAGTAGCATCAGTGAGAAATAACAAGCATTAATGGCTACAGAACTGGGCACCTACTGTCAAATTTCAAGAACAGGATTAGATTTTATAGTTTAGCTTTGCCTCACCATTTCACTCCTTTGCCAGCTATAAAATGAAAGCAGCACCAATCTCATTAGATGTATCTTGGAGCAAACAGCTGACTGAGTCACAACATGAGACAAATGAAGACTAAACTCAGCTTCTCTTTGCCCATTGGTGCAAACAATCTATGAATAACAACTTCCTAGTAGCTCAGCAAATAAGCATTGTACCTCTACAAATGTGAATTTATAGCAAAGTCAATAGACAGATGATAGTGATGGTAACTAAAGAGAAACTGCAATTCAAGTTTTTCACTTATAATGGAATAAATTTAATAACTACTAATTTTTGAGAGACAAAAACATTTGCAAAAATCACTTTATGTTTCAATAATTTATTATTTTATTCCCAAACTTCGGTGCGCTAATAAATTAAGAAGAAATTTAGCTTATGCAAATTACAAATACGATGCTTCCATAACCGGAATGGTGTTTTTGAAGTTTCTGAATTTGGAAGTTAAATTCTTTAGAAACTCCCACCCTTTGAGCACTATACATCTATTGCTTGCAGAAAAGGAGATTAAATTCTCTCTATTACCTTTATATCCTGCATAAAACTAACTGAGATGTTTTCACTGTCTCTTAGCTCTTTTCATTTCTTTTCATTTTAAATATGTGTGCTTTTTGATCCCAACATTCTCGAGACGAGACTCCTATGTTCTCATAGGAGTGAAATAAAAGACAATAATGAAGACACATTTTGCAGAATTGGTGATGCAGTCATCTTTTGACTGGCATTAGATAGCACAACAGAGTCATTGTTATGTTCTAAGTTGTGCTTTTTCAGTATATGACTCACCTAAGAGTTACTTTGCTGTCATTCCCGTTCCTTTCTCTAATGACAGCCCATAAATCATGAAGGGCACATTATTAACAGACTTCAGCAAGGACATTTGACAGAGGAAGCAGCAGTCTTCACAGAGCTCACCACTCTACTTACATTAAATTAACCTGAAAAGGATAGAATTTTTCAAATGAATTTTCTTCAGTTAATGGTCCTAAGAGAGAAGAAAATTATCATTTTAGGGAAATCCAGCAAAGTGGGCTTTCTTCTGTGTTAAAATAAGATGGGAAAAAGATTTCACATAAACACAGATCTCTAAAGATCTTAATATTATGTATGTAAAAAGTGTAAACCCACTGTGTATGTACTTCTTTGGCAAAAATCAACTTCCCTTTAGTTTGGGGTGAATATATAACTAATATTTGTGATATAAACTGCCTTAGCCTTCACAAAATGCCTTCGTAGACATTATTTTAATTATATAAACTTTATTTGAAATTGATACAACTTGACTGTTTGGAATAGAGAATCTGATGTTCAAAAGTCTTATGTTATTTGGCAAAAAAAGGAGTCTTCTACCTCCATTTTTTTTTTTTTTGTTCTTTCCATTAAAGCCCAGCAAGTCTTATTTGTACTGAGCATGGTGCTCTAAAAATGAGAGCTTTGGGATTTCTATTAAGATGTTTATCACTTTTTATTAATAAATTTGTACTCAACAAAGGAATATTCTTTAATTTGAAACAGTTACCAAATTGTGGGATTAGGGAATTTAAAAGACTGGGGTTAGACATTCTAAACAAAACAGAAAAGCTTTTATTAGAAAAAATTATTGCCAATTGTACACATAAACAACTTGGATAATTTAAGGAAAAATATAGTTGTAAATTCCTAATCTAATCAAGAGAAATAATATTGATGTCATACTATGGATTAGCTACACAAAAGCCATTCACAACCAAATTCCTCCTTCCTACCTCTAATATACCAGCTGGAAGTGTAAAATATTCACTTTCCCTGGCTGCCTTAAAAGTAGAGGTAACCTGAAAACCAATTCTGACCAGGAAATGTGGGTATAAGTCACCGGGTAGGGGTTCCTGGAAGGTTTTTTAAAGGAACAGATGAAGTCGGCCTGCTTGCCTTTATTTCCTCCTTTTTCTGCATGAAATGTAGATTTAATGTCTGAAAGTACAGAATCATCTTATGACCAGAATGACAAAAGTCACATGTACAGGATGGGCCATTAGGAAAATGGAATAATCTGTCTTTGAACCTGTCACCCCAGGTTCTTTATTCAATGAAATATAGAAATCTTATAGCTGTTGAACTTGCCTTTTTATAGGATTACTACTATTTGTAACCAAACAAAATTTTAACAAATGTAAAATCTGTACTTGAAATTGGGGGGCTGCAAAAAAAGAAAGAAAGAAAATACTGAGTTTACTAAGTATAAAAGAGGGGGGGACCCTGAGAGATAAAGTCCTGCCAATTTCTGGTTAGGAGGGTGCAGATTCTCATTATATAAAGACAAAACATTTGGTCTAACTATAGCCTGCAATAGACCACATGCAGACTCAGGTTATAACTTTTACAGAAATAGATTTTTAAAAAATTCAGAATGTTGGCCTATGCCAATTTTAGAAAATCCTTACAAGAAAGGGTCTTCCAGATTTGGTTTATCAAATTTGCAAATGGTAAGAGAGGTGCTCCTTGTAGGTGCAACCCCTGTTGATTGATTCATGTAATTTAGAGCCTTTTCAGTGTTGAAAAGACAAACAATGTATTATTCAGGATGAGGGAATCAGGAAAACAGGAGTCTATGTATTTGAACTGGTTAAAACCTGAAGGTTAATGTCAACCTTACAGGAAACAAGATTGGGTGTCAGGCATTTCTCTTGCTTGTTAAAATGCTCTGCCATTCAATGTGTTCGAAGTGGCTGCCAAAAAAGGAATAAAAACTTTTACCTCACTAAAGTTACCATTTTAAAAAATGGCATCAAAGAAATTGCTTCAAATCAAATGCTAAGAGAATAGGCAAAGTAGAAAGACAAAACAACTAAGAGCCAAAATCTCTGAGGGTTAAAACTAAATATGGATAAAATCTGTGAATACTTTCTTAAAGATGTGACCAAAAACAATTTGACTGAGCATTTTACTAATTTTAGGGAGAACTAAGTCGTCAAATAATTCATGAATGTAGACCTTAAGAGCCAGTTATTATCCTAACTAATATAAATTAGTTATTATCCTAACTAATATAAATTCCAGGCCCCCAAACTCAAACCAAGAGAAGACAATTTGAGAAAGCTTCACACCTGCTAGAGAAGTCATCATCCCAATTCCACCTCAGATATCACCAAGGAGGATAATAGATAAGGAAGTTGTTCCCAGAATCAAGGACTCATAGGAATTTTCTCCATCCCCAGAGCAGAGTTCTCCCTATTCTTAAACAGCAGGATTTGTTCATAGTTACAGCTATTTCCTATTCTCCCTATTTCCAAATGGGATTTGTATTTCTCAAATCTCATGATTCTCCACCACTGTACATTGTACCGTTTAGTCTTTTAAACTTATACACTATCAAACCATATCCACTATGCATCATCTGCATCATCCAGATATCCTAAACTTGAAGATAGATGAAATAACTGAATCATACTTTTGAGTTGTATCTCTTGAGGATGGGGGAGGTGAGTGCATAAACTATTAAGTAAGAAATGCAGTATATCTGAATATTATGTGACTAAAGGGCTGTGGCATATTCGGCAAATTACTTCCCTGAAAGGCATTGATATTCCATTTTTGTTTTGCCTGTCCCTACAATAGCAGCTACAAAGAAAAACACCCACTTTCTCAGCCTATCCTGAGGATGTATGTGGTCATGATATCGTATTCTAGACAATGAGATGTCTATTGAAATTATTTTCTTTTTCTCTTGATGGGGGAGGGGAAGGAAGGGAATTGGAAGGGAAGGGGAAGGTGGTGTTGAAGCTATTTTCTGACCATAAGAACGAAAAGCCATAACATAATTTTTGATGTAACAGGAATTATTGAAGGATCTGGGTGTATGAAAACATACTTCCATTAATCTAGAAAGGTTCCATTAGTCTAGAATTTCCTTCTAAAATTCTTGTTGTATGAGGTAAGTAAACACCATAAATATGTTGGTTACCTATTGCTCAATAGCATTGCTCCCCCAAACTCAGTGGCCTACCATTCCTGCATCTGTGTGTTAGTTAATGTAGAATATGCTTATCTGGGGCAGTTTGGCAGGGGTGGCTCTGCTTGATATGCCTTTTGTCCTTTTTCTGAAACCAGCAGTATAGCCCACATAAAACCTTCTCATGATAATGGTAGAATCACAAGAAAGCAAATGGAAACCTGAAAGGCCTCTTTACACCTGGAACTGGAATGCTTTATTCTATTGACTAAAACAAGTCACACAGACAACCCCTAATGAAATTATGAGAAACAGGCTCTACTACATTTAGAGGAGAGAACTGCAAAGTATTGTAAAAAAGGGCAAATGGACCAGGTGATGGTATTTGGGGTAAATAATGCAATGTTCCATAGCTGATGATACTCAGATTTTCTGTTAGTTGCATAAAAATTCAAATTTAAGTCACCTATATGATTTTTGAAAGGGTTGAATTAGCAAAGTAAAGCAACCAGTACAATGTGAGGAACAAAATAGGTAATACTATTATTATCATGCAATTGTATCTCCAACACAATCAAAATTGAAGTCAACAAAGAAAAAAATCCTAAAGTTTTGAAATGCAACAATTGTTTTTTTTTTTTTCTTTTTTTTTTTAGAGACAAAGTCTCACTCTAGCCCAGCCTGGTCTCAAATTCTTGAGCTCAAGGGATCCTCCAGCCTGGGCCTCCAAAAGTGAATTATAGGTGTGAACCACTACGCCCAGCCTATATGATTCATTTTTTACATTTACAGATTTCATTTTATAATCACATGATTTAATGCATTTTAATTTTAGAAAAGACACTAATACAAAACTACAATAAGACTGGGGAAAAGATATTCCTGATTATTTTTGAGCTTTTTTGTTATCTGCTTGTTTAAACAATAATTATAATATGCAATAGCTTGAATTTCCATTCATAGCAAATAAAGATTGTATTGACACCCAGTATCACTAACAATGCACTCCTACTGGAGGTTGAATGTTTTATTGACCATTTTTAAGACTTCATTAAAAACAAATTAATTTTAAAAACTGTAAGATAATATAAATTAATAAGTAACACAGGATTTTAAAGATTAAGAAGTATGCATTAAAAACATCAAAAGTTTGCAAACATTCAACTTATAAGCCTTTTTCCATACTTGCCAGCTGAAATTTCTAAAATTGCAAGTAAAGATTGTATATATACGATACTAACCACACATTTACAGTATTAGGGAACAGATGATAACAGCAGCCATCCAGAAAATAGAATAGTTGCACATGAACTGTCTGACTCTCAGACAATCATTACCCTATTGAGTGAATCCAGACTTCCTGAAAACATGATAAGTATAGTTCATAGAGCAGAGAGTCAGCGAGGTCCTATCTCATCAGAGCAAATCTGGTCAGGTGACTGTTTAACAATCCAGCTGTCCCGATTCTTTGACTAAATTAAACCTAGTTGGATTAGTCTAGAGACAGAGGCTGTGCCTGTGCCAAAGTCATTGACAAAAAGGCCTCTGCATGTTCTGGGATCTACTTAGAATTCAGCATGTCATTATCACACATTCTCACAACTGTAGGACCAAGAGGGGCCATTGACTTGGGTCTCATGCTGTAAAGGGTCTCTTTCTGTCTCTCTCTCTTTCTTTCTCTCTCTCTCTCCTACTTTATATTTCTTCTTTATCTTCCCCCTGATATATACACACACAAACTTAAAATTTAATTTAAAAAAACACATGGCCTGTTCTGTCTATTAGGATCCAACCTGCAGAAACCAGTATACAATTTTGGACACAACCAGTAACTCTAAATAGCTGCTGTTGTGATGAATGCAAATACCGAAGAAAAGGAAACACATCTCCTGCACTATGACGTAGAAACAAAAGGCAATTGTATCCAAATACCAGGAAATTTTGAGGCTTGGGTTGTTGCTGATAGTGGAGAAAGAAACTGTTTCAGAGTTCCAGAAGGATTTCATTGGTGGGATGCTCAGGTAAGAGAAAAGACAAATGAATTAACATATAATCCTTCTTAAATAGAGTGAATATAATAGATTTTTGCAAGATGGAGTATTATTCCACAGTAACCCCAAATACCTATTTTCTTTTTCTCTTTGTATTCAAAACTACTGGAACTACTCAAGAATTATATTTGCAAAATTATCAATAGTAAGAAGAGAAATATTTTGCAAAATTAAACAATTCATATTACTCTCAAATGTATATATGTGCAGGTCTAGATGAACATGAATAAAACATGTAACAATTGTTCACATTACTCAGTATATGTAGATATTACTTTAAGAGAGAGCAAAATCATTTTATAAATGAGTTTGAATTTCATGATAAAAGTTAACTTTTCTATAATAATGTGATAATTATAATTTATCACACATATGGCTTTTTTACAATGTTTAAATATGATAGATAAAATTGATGGTTAATTTCTGAGTCTAAGTACTGCTTTATGGAATTTTTGGTAATTTCAATTTAGTGGTAACTTTAGCAGAACAAACTTTCTCTACATTAATATGAATAAAATACTACATAAAAACTTTAATGACTCAAGAAAATTATTTAATTTGGCATTACTGTAACAAGAACACAATTTATGTGAAAGCCATTATTTTAACAACGTAATTTTGCTTGAAATAAAGTTTTATGAAATAAATACTAAATAAATTATAAATTACATGTATCTACTTCATCATCTATCATTCAGCCAAACATTGATTAATTGAACAATACTTAAAATCAATTGTTTTTTATATTTACATTTTTAATTTTTTTACTAAAGATGTTGATTTGCCAAGGTAGGAGATAGAATATATTTTAGGAGATATAACCTGATTTACAGCTTTGAAATATATAAACATTTAATATGTGGGCCTCCATTTGTATTCTTGCCTTAGATCCCAACAAAATTTAGAAGTGAATCTGCCAAGAGATTTCAATTTGAAAAAGTAGGTTAAAAATCTTATGAGGAAAATTAAACAAACTAACTCAGGTTGCATAATCCCTGAGTATTACAAGCATGAGTCTATAATTGCCAGTAATAATTTTGCTTTATAAAAGAAATATAAATATGGGTTTTATGATTACCCTGAGTTTCCAAGAGTAATAAAAAGAGATAGTCTCTGTCTTAGAGGAGAGAAGAATCGAAGCCCTCTTATATAAGGAACACTGAAAATCAAATATACACATATGTACTCATACATGACATCATGCACACACATGCGTACACACACACACAATTCAGAAAAGCTTTCTTATGGTAAAATATAACTTTCCCAGTAATCAGAGTATACTCACCTGGAATAACCAATCTTTTAAGGCCCAGGACAACTTAAGACAGTTAAAATGTATGAAGGAGAAAAAGGAGGCCACTAAGGCCCCTGATAATTTTTTTCCATGGATTGAGTTCTTTCTCATGATGCATCTAAGACATTCATGCAAATATATTTCAGGAAGACCCTCCTTTTCCCCTGTAAGACATACCTGGAAATTTTGAATCTTTAGAATTTTATATTAGTGATACAGTTTCCTAAATAAATATTAAAACAGTATAGTATTTGGATTTGGAAACCTTGGTTTAAATCTATGCTTCAATATTTACTATGGTCCCTTAGTGTATTGGTTATCTCTAGCTACATAACAAATCAAATCATTCCAAAAAGGAAATAACAGTCATAAAGATTGTATAGGAATATAATTGTCCCCATTTGCAAATGACAGGATTGTCTATATATCTTGCCTCTATCTTGACTGTATACTGGATACAATAATGTACTACAGTTTTGTAAGATTTACCACTGGGGAACTAGAAAAAGGGTACATGGGATCTCTCTATTCTGTTTCTTACACCTGCACATGAGTTTAGAATTATCTCAAAATAAAAAATTAAATGAAAAAAGAACTATGTTCTAAAAGTATTTTATTGAGCATATTCTTGCATTGATATTGAATTATAAAATAAAAATTATATAATAAAAAATCCTAAATGTTCATCAATATGAGGATAGCTAAATAAATTGTGACATCCATATTTTGAATGCTATGCAGCTAACAACACAAATTTGGAATCTCTTCTTATACTAAGGAAAGTTCTCCAGAAGAGTCTTATAATATATCACCATTTTCATATTTTTATTTAAAAAATGTATATTTGTATTGACTTGAATAAAATACCTAGAAATATAATAATATCTAAATGACAGTGGTTACTTGGAGGAGATAGGAAGATGGGGAATTTAAGAGGGATGGAGATATTTTAGTACATATTTTTGACATTTGATCTGTAAAATTATATTACCTATCACAAAACAAAATAATTTATTGAAAATGTTCTGCCAATACAATATTCTAAAAATAAAAATTGTATGACATTTGCACAAAGGCCCAAAGATGGAATAATAAATAAATGGGACATGAAGGTGGTCTTCTGACCAGTAGAGAAAGAATTATTCATTGTGTGGTAAGAAAAGAATTGATAAAATATTTGATGGATGGTGGAATTGAGGACTTCTTAATACCATGTATGAAGCTGAACTACACAGGAAATAAAGAATTGCATGCAGAGCCATGGAAAATCTCAAGTATAGTGTGGATGTGTGCTTTTCTGATTTAAAGATAACAGAACTTTATAGTTTTGAGAAAAAAGGAAAAATTCATAGAGAAAGAAAAAGTATAATTTACATTAAAAATAGATCACAGACAAGGAAATAGAGTTCAAATATTGGATTAAAATTTTGGTCATTATTAAAACAATGTTTGATTTTACAGATAAATGTGCCCATCATTATTTATGTGTTTATATGAATAGCAAACAATAGTTTGAGCCAAAATAAGAATAACATTTATTTAATAATAGTTTTTCCCTATGATGGAATACAAGTAAGCCAATATAAATCAGTGGAAATTAAATCAAATATTTTTATGAGTATGAAAATATATAACATAATCTATATGAAAGAAGTATGATAGATTAAAAGAGCTTCTAGAATGATGGAATTCTCTGTAACTTTCACTTCTTTTTACTTTCTATATTTTCCAAGTCCTTTGCTGTGAACATGTATTGTTCACACAAGTAGGAGATACACGGCATCTATACAGTTTTGACATCACAAATAAACTGTTAAAGAATACTGTGATGGAAATCTGATTTTGCTCCAACATATAAGGAGCTTGGAAGTTGTCCAAGCCATACTCAGAATAAAAAAAATCTGAACAAACTGAAATCACAGACTTGTATTATGTCCATCAGAGAATTGAGATCAGCAAACTTGAAATCACAGCTGAGATCAGCTTACCAGGAGCAAAAGTCATTAGAGTTGGTAACTGGTAGGAGCATTTAAATAGTAATTTTGAGAAATCTTCAAGGGCTGAGTGTGGACTAGCTTGACACTTAAAAAACAACCTGGAAACCCAGTTTTAGGTGGGCTCCCCAGTCCTTATTTTTGTGGTTACAAAAAAAGGCAAGGGTGGGGACCCTCCAGGAGACTCACCATGTTCTCATTTTAAAGATCTGACACAAATTTTTTCAGACCTGGTGAAGGGAAACTAACCGTTTTGAAATATGCCCAGAGCATTCTCCATAACAAAGACCTGTCCTCTAATGGAAATTACTTTGCCAGAGCATTATCTGACTTGGAGAAAGGGCTGTGAGACAACTCTAGCCCCTTCTACTCTCTATCTCACTAAGGGGACCAAAAAAAGGCTAAAAATTATTTCTGAGGGTTACAGCCTAGTGACTCAAGGCCAAGTAAAAACTTAAGATCTAATCATAATTATGTAATATATATGATTAAATATATTGTAATATTTAATATACGATTAGATTTTTGTTGCTCATATGATTAATCACTATTATAATTATATAATGCTTTCCCTACCCCAGACTTACCAAAATATCAGTAGGGCTCCAGTATAATAATAGTGGATTATGGGAGAGAGAGACAGCTGCAATGCACAAACACAAATTAAGAAGAAATTTTTAGGGAAACCAAAATAGGGGAGAAAGAAAAAAAGGAAACTAGAGAAACCTGAAGTCTCTGGCACTCACAGGTACAGAAAACATTAAACACATTCTATCAGGATGTACATTATCCTAATGTATCCTGTTACCTGACACATCATGTCAGATTTCAGCAAAAGTTAAAAGACATGTAAAAAGGCAAGAAAAAGCCTACATGAAGAGACCAAAAAAAGCATTAAAGACAGATTTAGATTTTATACAGATTTTGGAATTATCAGATAGGGATTTAAAAATAATGATTATTAATATGTTAAAGACTCTAGTGGAAAATGTAGACAACATGCAAGGATGGATGAGTAATATAAACAGAAAAATCTAAACTCCAAGAAATAATGAAAAGGAAATTCTAGAAATCAAAAAGCACTGTAACAGAAATTAAGAATGTTTGATGGGACCAGCAGTAGACTGGATGTGGCTACGGAAAAAAATCAGTGAGCATGAAGATATGTCAATAGAAACTTCCCAAAGTGAAATGCAAAGAGAAAAAAGAATGAACAATAACAGAACAATGAAGAAAAGCATTTGTAAAAATCCAATACTCATTCATGATAAAAAACTCCCAGCAGATTAAAAATGGAGTGAAGCTTCCTCAGTTTGATAAAGAATATGTACAAAAAACCTACAGCTAATACGACACTTAATGGTGAGAAACTAGAAGCCTTACTGCTAAGATCAGGTACAAGACAATTACATTCCCACTCAATATTCTTTTACAACATCATACTGGAAATTTAGGGTAATGCAAGAAGACAATTTTCTTTTTAATTCTTTTTTTTTTTCTTTTTGAGACAGAGTCTCACTCTGTTGCCCAGGCTAGAGTGCCATGGCGTCAGCCTAGCTCAACAGCAACCTCAAACTCCTGGGCTCAAGAAATCCTTCTGCTTCAGCCTCCCGAGTAGCTGGGACTACAGGCATGCACCATGATGCCCGGCTAATTTTTTCTATATATTTTTGGTTGCTCAATTAATTTCTTTCTTTTTAGTAGAGACAAGGTCTCGCTCTTGCTTAGGCTGGTTTCGAACTCCTGACCTTGAGAGATCCTCCCGCCTTGGCCTCCCAGAGTGCTAGGATTACAGGCGTGAGCCACCTCGCCCGGCCTACTTTTCTTCATTCTTAATACAGTCCTTTTTAAACTGAAGTCTATCTTTTCAGAGAGCTGAAAAGAGAGCTCATACAACTCTGAAAACTTTACAAATAATATTTATCTATGGTATTTTGGGGGGAAATAAATTTGATCATATTCTTAAAAGTTTTTATGACCCACAAAACTACTACCTTAGAACATGGCAGAAACTCTTTTACAGAGCAAAGCTTTATATCAGTTGCTATACTATATCAAAATCCTTATAAAGAGAAAGATATTATTTTAGTGTATATTTGGTTTAGTCAGTGTTTGTCAGTGTTAGGTGTATCTGTGATTTGCAAAAATAATGCAGTGAGAAAAGACAACTCAGTGTTTGAAATGAAGAGAATTATCTTCGATTCTTAGCCAGTGAAGCCTGAGAAGCTTCCTACTGTTTTGCTTTTCTAAAATAACCATTAATTTCAATATAAAGCATTCTAATTTTTAGTGCATATTTTTCAAATGGTATTTTGGAGTCTGTTTTTTCTGTTTTCCCTTTGTTTTGAACATGATGGATTCTCAAATAAGGGATGCTTCACCTTGGTCAAATTCATATCCTATTGAAATCACAGATTTCCTTTTTCTAGTTATCAATAAAAGGACACAGCAGGTACTCCCATCAAAAGCATAATTTTTTATTTATCAGCGACATTTTAAATCTAAATTTCTGTTTGCTTTTGTAGCCCACTGACTCTAGCCCAGATATAACTATTTTTTTTTTACATTTTTTTCCCCATCTCATATAAAACCTAGAGATAGTACTAAGTAGTCAAATATGCACTCTCCCAGAGCTCTCTCAAAACAAAAACCATGTCCAGGTTTAGGTTGAACCACTACATCAAGCAAGAATTAACAGAGTAGAAGAGAAGGAATCTGAAAATGACCAAAGAATCTTGTTAAAAATCATGTGTAAGAAAAAAGATTCATTCAAAATGCAAGATAGGTCAAGAATTTTAATTTAACAGTTTGTTGACATTCTGTCAAATTATATATGAAAATTTTAAGAAACTACCATTTAAGATTTGTTTAGTAGTAAAAATATCAAAGAATAATACAATTACTTGAAAAGACTAAAAAAAAATTCTTACGTTCCCCACTAAGACCTATGAGTCTCTTACAATAGTTCAACCAAAGCTGTTTTAGTAGGTATAAAAATTTAGCTTTTTACACAGACATTAAAGAGATTTTCAAAAATGTAAGTACTGCCATCCTTATCTCTAATTTTTTTAATTTTGAAAATTGGTCATTTTTCTCAAATATATGTTTTTATGTTAAAATATAATGAGTTTATTATTTTAAAATGAATTAATAAACCATTTCTCAATTTTAATTACTTATATACTGTATTTTGATAGGTATAGCTCTTTGGAGTACTCAACGATTTTTAAGAATGTAAGTAGGTCCTGAGGCTGATGTCAAGTAGCTTAAGAAGCACTGACCTATCCCTAGCTTTCCAGGTTTTAGTTGTAAAATGATGAGCTCTTTCAGGTAAAAGATAACTCTCCAACAATTTACCTAAAACAAAACTTGCCAGTAGATATGCCCCATGCCACAGTCATTATTACATTTCCTTCTCAAAAGAGCCATTATAAACTATATCCATTTAAATAACAGTAAAATAAACCTATGTCACCTATTTAAAATACTATTTATTAATTCCAAAATACTTAAAGATTACCAACTTTCAGTAAACATTTGAGGACAACTAGAAGCATGAAGAAAAGTAATAACTGAAAGTGATGCCAGAGAAAACAGAACATACATAATTCAAAAACCAAAAAAATTTACATATATATACATATATTTTTTTTAAAACTTCTTTAAAAGGATTTAAAAATATATATCTATAAAACAACAAGATGACAAATAAAAGAAAATATAAGACAACAAGGAAGAATTTTTAGAAATATATATTTATAATATATTTATCATATATATAGATTACATATAATCACTAACATTTTAGAAAGTAATAAGATTCAAGAATTTTTCACAGAGTCTGGCCAAAAAAAAAAAAAAAAGCAAATCATAGTTAAAAGATGACAGGTTTAAAGGTTAAAGCCAAGTAATTAAAAAGAGAAGAAAAGAAACATGGAAAACAGGAAAATATCAAAGAAACAATAGATTTCCCAAGAGAAAAGGGAAACATGAGGCTTCACTCAAGATGGTCTTGAATTTACAAATGCACCTATCCATCTCAAATGATACTACTAGTAAACTTTTGGACAATTAAACTAAAGGGGTATAGCTTGCTCAAAAACCAGAAGAAAATTAAATCACTGTAGGTTAGAAATTACAAAGCAAGCACTAAAGCTTCATATGTGTTTGGCATTAAATTCAGAAAGAGGCAGAAGCTGCCCGGTGTCTGATCACTGCAGAGCAACTGGGACCTGAGAAAGTCCCCTACAGATGATTTAGAGAGAAAAAAGCCAGGGTTACAATATGAAATCAGTGGTTGGAATGGACTTTCTCCATCCATAAAAGATTCTGAGAATAACTATAATTATTCCCTGTATCTATGACCTATGAACTTAATTTGGCAGAGGTCATGGAGACAGCCAATCAATCAAGTTGTAAGTCAACCCAGTTGCTGTCTCCATGAGTAGATAGGCGATATCCCCACTGTCACCACGGGACAGGTGCCAGAATCTTAAATATTCTTTATTGAGCTAGAGATTGGGCAGGTGGAGAAAAATAAAATGAGAGGACAAGAGAAACATAACAAACTAAAATCAAGCCTCAAGATGAGCCAGTGAGTGAATATTACAAAAATCTGAAAAACAAAAAACAACTAAGAACTAGAGCCAACAAAATTAAAATTCCCACCAATATGAAAATAATAGCTTTGAAATAATAATTTTAAGGTAAATATTTTTAAGGTTATCAAAGATATATTGAAAAATTGACACCTATAAAAGCAAATGGGGCATTATAAAAAAAACTGAGGAAGGAATTATTCAAAGCTAGATGTACATGAAAAAGACCCAACTAGGAACATAGCGTATAAACCTTCTTTATAATCAAATTTAAGGTATCAGATAGGAAATATCCTCTAGCCTGTTCAACAGAACTTTTTGTAATGATGGACAAAGATTCTGTACCTGCTCTGGCCAATATTTAGTAGCCATCAGTCAGTTCTGGCCATTGAAGGAAATACAGCAAATGTGACTAAAAACCTAAATTTTTAACTTTATTTGCTTTTAATTAATTTTGTTTAAATAAGCACACATGCTTACTATCTACTATTAGATAGCATAGTAAAATAGAATGTATTCAAATAAAGAAACCACAGTTTAAAAACCAGCATTCAAGAACTTGTCCAGAAAGTGGTATAAAGAGATACACAAACATAAAAGTATTGATAAGGGAGAATGATAATATGTTGAGATTCTAAAACATATGTCCAGGAGTAGAATATAGGAGAATACTGGAGAATCAATATGCAAAGAAATGATAGCTGTAATTGCAAAGAAATAGAGGAGAGTTCAAATGAAAACATGATCTATGACTGAAAAAATAAAGACACACCTAAATATAGCCAGTGAAACTGCAGAACAGAAAAGATAAAAGGAAAAAAATCCTAAAAATTGCGAAAGGGAAAAGAAAAAGTACTCACAGATGAATGACAAATAGACTAACAGAAAACTTTTCATCAGAAATAATATTGGTCAAAATAAAGCAGTTATATTTTCAGAATGAAGAAAAATAACCTACAATCTATCATTCAACATTCAGATACACTCTTATTTAAATACAAGGGTGAAACAGTAATACTTTTCCAGAAAGAATACAAATAAATGTATTTAGGTCCCTATGCCCTTCATGAAGGACATATTATATTAAAGGATCCATCACAACACAAAGAAATGGTTACTCAAAGTGGACTGCAAGAAAAAGAAGGAACAAAGAAATAGGTTGTAAGTAACAAACTTTTCAGTCAAATTATTTCATGAATAATAAGGGAATCTGCTGTGTCAAATAATGGAGAGTTCTGAGAAATATAAACTTCTAAGCACTTTTATCCAGTGGCTCTACAACAGACCCCATCAAAGACCTAGTTTCCTTTTATTTCTCATTTCTACTGTCCAAAGTTGTCTTTGTTCTAAAGGCAGGCCCCCTGTAAGGGTGATATCCTTTGTAGTCAAAGGATGAATACCAGAAATGGATTGTGTTACATGGATTCACTTTCACACCCAGCAGGAGATAGATAGACTTCAGTTTCACTATGATTGAACGGTCTTAATATCAGTTACTGTGCGAAGTGTCATGTCCTGATTGTAGCACATTTGGGTTAACTGGACATCTAACAGTCTCTTGAGGGGCTAATTTACCGCTTAATATAGACAGCCACAGCACAACTCTTAAGGCTTTCAAATGCACTCTTTCTATTGCTTGGTATGGATATTAGAGAGAAAATGAATATATTCATTTTAATTATTAACGGTAACAAATATAACATTCAATTTCTTTGCTTGAAAACAGGAGGAATTAAAATTGTAGACTATAAAAAAAAAGATAGGTGCATTACTTCAGTAGGTATTTTAAAAATAGTTTTTTGGGGTTTTTGTAAGCATATAATGCTGAATCAACTTAGAATTGTTACAGCAGTATAAAGTTTGATGTGTGTTAAAAACTTAAGGATACACATAGAAGGCTAAAAATAAAATCTGTAGTTTGCAATAAAGAAACAAATAGGTAATAAAGGAAATGTTTTAAATCTACCAAAATGCAAAAAATAAAGAAGTAAAAAAAGACATAATAAATTAAAAATTCAAAAATACTTGACTGAAATATGTGCAATATTAGTAACCAAAATAGATATAAATATATTTAATTCACCTATGAAATGACAAAGCACATATCATTTTAAAAATTCTGGTTATCATCTGCATGAAAATCGCATTGAAAAAAAAAACTACACAGAATACTTGGAAAAACTATATCTCACAAATATTACCCAACAGAAAATGGGTATCACAATATGAATATCAGAAAAAATAGAATTTAAGTTAAAATAGTAATAAAGAAAAAGGCATACTATCAAATAGTAAAAAACGATAATAAGGAGATATCTCAACCACAAACATCTATGACCTTTATAGATGCTTACAACTATGTAAGGCAAAATTGACAGAATCAGGAAGAGAGATTGTGCAATTCACATTTATGCTGGGGAATTTTATCTCACAAAAGTATGAATCAGAAAAGCACTAAAATTTAATTATAACAAAAGACCTAAACAACACTGTTGATAAACTTGTTAGTTTTATATATAACCCTGTGCTACATAAAAACATACATTCTTTTCTAACACATGTGCACACTGTGGAAGAATTAACCATGTGAAAACTATACATATTAAAAGATGCATATAATAAACTTCACTCTCTAAATATAATGCAGTTTACCTCAGAAAGCCATTAGGATCAAGTGTTAGTAAGCTGGAATTCAGGAAGAGAGAAGAGATGCAGAAAATGTCGACCTTTAGGAGAACTTGGAATCCAGCATCCTGGTGTCAGGACTAGACTGTGGGTAGATGGCTAGTAATGTACTCCTTATAGAGCCAAAGATTGAAAAGTAATACAAAGTCTGATCATCAATTTAAATTATTTCATGTTTTATTCTATAACTGTTTCTGTTACCCTCAAACTTCAGTAAAATTCTTTTAAAATGTAACAAACATTTCGTAGCAGTGCCTTGGAAAATAAAATAGGGATGAGAACATGCACCTTGAGGAGTAATGTGGATGAAACCAAGCAGACTCTATCAATAGGTAGAAGGAAAGAACAGATGGGCCCAGGTGAGCCCAGATGGAACAACCTGGATAGACTACAACACCATGTTTTCAGGAACATGGAGGAGGGGTGACATAGACTTCTGCCGGTTATGGGGATGAGTGCTCAAATAGTTTTCTTAGAATAATAAATGAAAGAGTAATCTGCTTGATGGGGACTTTCAGGTTACACTTCCATAAAATCTTTTATTTACTTGAAGAACAAGGCTTAGTAAACTCAAGGGAAGCATGTTTTGCTGTAGAAACAGATTTTCAGTCTGACATGCCTGAAATAAATTTGCCACAAGCTGTGTCTTCACTATACATAAAAGTGTACTTCTATGTCTTTGGAGAACTAAGCCAAGGACACTATGTTTCTTATTTAAGAAAGAAATGTAGATTTCTCATTAAAAGGCAAAGCCATCATTTAAAAAGGATGAATTGGAAAGTACTTTTGAAAAGAATTCCAGGTGGTTAAGGCACTTAAAATAAGTCTAAAAAATTTTTTTGGCTTAGGCCCATAGAATTTTAATTTGATTGTGCAGAGCATACACTTTTGCTGCTTAACTCTTGCTTCCTAAGATTTTACTGTTGTGAGCACACAGGGTAAATAAAGGTGGCTCAATAAATATTTTTAACTGAAGAAAAAATTCCCAATTTTCATCAATTCAGAGTAACCATGGGAAGCTAATACAGTCAATGTTCAAGAACAACCAGGATGTTGATATATTTATCAACTGATTTGAACTTCATCCTTCAAGTCTCTGAAGTTTATTAGCACAGCAGAGATTTATCAACACTAGTTCACTCTTGCCTAGAACTGGATTTGCGTCCCTTTAGCAATGAACCTCATCTGTATAACACTTATTCTGGAGTTGTAGAATTGATAGAATGTGGATCTACTACCTGGATCCTACTAGCCGGCTTATTGCTGTTCCTCTCTCCCACCTGAAAACAGTAAGCACGCCCTCTAAGCAGTTCCAATTTTTCAATGGAAGAGTTTATAATACCTGAGAAACACTTAATCAATCCTTCTGTCCACCAAGATGATAGTCTTTAAGAGATCTCATGATATTTGAACAAGTTCTTACCAGTTTAATACAAAGTGTTTCAAATTTTTAACACATTCTTAAACATGCCAACTGACTTCATTCTGTTATAGGCCAATCATTTACACAAACTTTTCATGAAGTACTTGTGAAAGAATGTGGAAAAAAATCAGTGCACTTAACCATTACAGAAAAACTATTTAGAGAATATTTTCTACTAAGTATAGTATGTTTTTTCCATAGCCAAAATGTCATCACATCTGAAATGGTTATATATTTCAAATGACTTAAGCAAGATTTTAGTTTGTACACCCAGTATTAATTTTCTGATGTGTTGACTTTAATGAGTCATAGAAGACAATATGATGCCACAGCCCACTGCTCACCATAAACTTCAATCAAACAGGGACTGTGCTCTCTACTATAAACAGCATCCAAGGCAGTCCACACAGACCAGAGGTAATCAATATCTACAGGTGAATCCAGGAATGAATGATTCTACAAAGACCTTTCAATAAATAAGACAATATGTACAGTAAATTCAAAGTGCTGTCACATTATTAATTAAAATGTACCCTATTGTGGCCTAATATAAGAGAGCAAAATCCAAGTCCATGCTCTAAAGATTACATTGAATCATTTTAGACAAATTATTTAACCTCTTGATTCATACATTCCTCTTCTACAAAACGGGGCTAATAACAAAATGTGTCTCACTTACCTAACCACTGTATTACAAAAACCAAAACAAAAAAAAGACACTGACTGTGAAAGACTTTTTAAATTACACAGTATTAAACAGACTTAATTTAATGGTCAGTTCTGCCATCAAAATAAGTTAAAAGCTATTTCTATTAACAAAGTAGGAGACTTGGATATTTGTTATAACTCTCCTAATAGCTATGTGTATCTCTCTAATTAAACAAATTATAGTTGTTACTTTATAGAAAATACATCCCATTGATTTTCTTCTCCAACAGCTAATACTTCTGGTTAAGGTCACATACCTAAAGAGTGAGAAAAAATGTCATCCAAACTCTGGAAGTAGAGCTAACTCTTAAACAACCCCTACAGAGGGTAGGGGCACTGACACCCCACTACACAGTTGAAAATCCTTATATTCATAGACCAGTGGAACAGAATAGAGAACCCAGAAATAAATCCATGCATCTATAGTGAACTTATCTTTGACAGAGGTGCCAAAAACATACAGTGGGGAAAGGACAGTCTCTTCAATAAATGGTGCTACAAAAACTGGATATCCATATACAGAAGAATGAAACTACATTCTTATCTCTTGCCATATACAAAAATAAAATCAAAACAGATTAAAAATTTAAATCTAAGACCTAAAGTATCAAACTACTAAAAGAAAACATTGGAGAAATGCTTCAGGACATTGGTCTGGCAATGATTTTTGATTAATACCTCCAAAGGACAGGCGACCAAAGCAAAATTGGACAAATAGGATCTCATCAAGCTAAAAAGCTTCTGCACAGAAAAAGAAACAATCAACAAAGTGAAGCGACAACTTGCAAAATGGGAGAAAATATTTGCAAGTACCCATATGACAAGGGACTAACTACAATATATAAGCTAACAATTCAAGGAAAAAAAATCAAATAATTATATTAAAAAATGGGCAAATGATTTGAATAGACATTTCTCAAAAGAAGATATAAAAATGACCAACAGGTATATGAAAAAAAAATGCTCAACATTATTAGTCATCAAAGAAATGCAAATCAAAACTGCAATGAGATATCATCTCACCTCAGTTAAAATGTTTTTTATCAAAAAGACAGGCAATAAAAAATGCCAGTGAAGATGTGAAGAAAGAGTAAATCCTCATACATTTTTGGTGGGAATGTAAATTAGTGCAACCACTATGAAGAACAGTATGGAGGGTCCTCAAAAAACTGAAAGTAGAACTACCATATGACCAGGCAATCCCATTGCTGGGTATGTATCTAAAGCAGGAGAAATCATTATATCAAAAAGATATCTGCACTCCCATGTTTACTGCAGCACAATAGCCAAGATTTGGAATCACGCTATGTGTCCATCAATGGATGAATGGATAAAGAAACTGTGGTATCTATACACAATGGAATATTATATTGCTACAAAAAGAATGAAACTCTGCCATTTGCAACAACATGGCTGGAACTGAAGACCACTACATTAAGTGAAATAAGCCTACCACAGAAAGCCTAGCACATGTTCTCACTTGTATGTGGGAGCTAAATATTAAAACAATTGATCTTACAGAGACAGAGAGTAGAATGATGAGAGTAGAATGATGTGGGAAGGGTAGGGGGGAACAGGCGGATAAAGAGGAGATGGTTAATGAGTGCAAAAATATAGTTAGATAGAATGAACAATATTTGATAGCACAAAAAAGTGACAATAGTCAACAATAAGTTAGAGTATACTTTAAAATCACTAAAAGAGTGGATTTGGAATGTTCCTGACACAAAGACATGACAAATGCCTGAGGTGATGGATACACTAATTACCCTGATTTGATTAATCTACATTGTATATGCCTGTATCAAAACATCACATACACCCTAAAAAGATATACAACTATTATGTAGCCATAAAAATAAAAATTAAATACAAAACAAAATAAAAATCCATGTATAGCTTTTGGCTCCGAACAAACTTAACTACTAGTAGCCTACTGTTGACTAGAAGCCTTACTGATAAGATAAACAATTTAACATCACATATTTTGTTTGTTATATATTGTACATACTATATTCTTACAATAAAGTTTCTAGAGAAAAAATGTTAAGAAAATTATAAAGAAGAGAACATATATTTATAATTCATTACATGAAAGTGGATCATCACAAGGTCTTCATCCTCATTGTTTTCAAGTTGAGTAGGCTGAGAAGAGCAGAGGAGTGAGTAGTGTTGCTGTCTCAGGAGTGGCAGAAACAGAAGAAAATCCACATGTAAGTGGACCCATGCAGTTCAAACTGTGTTGTTCAAGGATCAACTGTATAATTTCCCATCAACAGGGTCCTAGAAAACACTATTTTTTTTTTTTACCACAAAAAGGAGTGTGGTGGTATAGAAGAAATTAAGGTACTCCTAACTTACTGAGGTACTGAACACAGAGTTCAAGAATTTGGAGAGTACTGGAATAGGTATTAGGGGTTCTTTCTTCCTCTAAATTGGATATAGTAGGTTGTGTATAAGTGCATAAATTTTTCACATCAGAATACCTTTCATCTTTTATCAGATGCTCAAAGGGTTCCAACCCCTGAAAGATTACGAACCACTTGCTTAAAAATAATAAGACAGCAGATACACAAAATAAATCAGAAAAGTTATCATTTCAGTTAATTGTTAAACATATTCATGGGATTTGGTGTTTATGGAAAATCTTTGTATAAAATACAGCAATACTCTATTATTTATTTATTTCACACTTTTTAGTTTATCTTCTGGTAGAGAATATTGAAGCAGTATAGTCTATGACAATATACATTGTTCAATGGAATTAATTTTATAAAACTATGGAAGAATTTTAGCCAACGTTTCTTATAGTGTCCATAACTAAAAATTAAATTTTAATGACTAGCCCAATAGCCCTTCTCAAAATGATATAAGATTTAAATATTGCCTAAAATGTACTTAGAGTCCTGAAGAATAATAAAAATACAAGAAATTACTATATTAATATTTTGTGCTATATACTTTTTTTGTTTCTTATGTTCTCCTTTATAGCTTTTGCTTTGGGAATTTAAAGGAACCAATAAAAATTGAACACTAAAAAATTAAGCTTTTTCATTTTAGAAATTGCCACATTTTGAGATTCAGAGAAGTTATCTAATAAAGCCAATTGATTTTTAAATTTTCTGTCTTAAGTCATTATGTTCTCAGGTCATATCTTCTCAATTATGCTTTTATAGTTTTACAGAAAGTCATAAAAAACTGTAAAACTTTTTTTAGTTGGTTTCTATATTTTCTTCTCACTACTGTTGTGAAAGCACCCAAATGAAAAGCTTACACTTTGCTCTTTCTTTGAAAAGCTGGTAAATAAATAGAGTGAAGATTTTGATGATTTTTTCCCCTCTATCACTGACTTCCTAAACACAATAAAAATTGGTAAAAAAAAAAAAAAATCTAGTGGAATTCACAAGAATATTTATAAAAGTATAGTGCTCCTCTTTCTTTGGTTTCAAGGAACAGAAATTCACTTAAATTCATATAGGTTAGTTGTAGGTTCCAGAAGAATCTCAGCATGTCAATTTTTTTTGGTCTTTTTTATTTTAATTTTTTTTCATTCAAAATATTATGGGGGTACAGATGTTTCTGGTTGCATGTATAGTTTTTGTTATACTTCAGTCAGGGTTTTAAGTGTGCCCATCAGATAGCATTCACTGTATCTGCAAGGTAGGTTTTCACCCATCCCTTCCTCCTCCCTCCCCCTGCTTGATTTCCACTGAGTTTTACTTCCCTGTGTACAAGTGCACTCATCTGTTAGTTCCAGTTTAATAGAAGTACACGTGGTGTTTGTTTTTCCATTCTTTAGCTATTTCACTTAGGATAATGATCGCCAGTTCCATCCAAATTGTTGCAAAGGGCATTAATTCATCCTTTTTAAATACCATGAGTAGTATTGCCTGGTATACTTATGCCACATTTTTATTAATCCACTCATAAACTGGTGAACACTTAGGTTGATTCCACACCTTTGCAATTTTGAGTTGTGCTGCAATAAACATTCAAAGGCAGGTGTCTTTTTGATAAAATGACTTCTTTGCCTTTGGGTAAATACCCAGTAGTGAGATTGCTGGATCAAATGGTAGGTCTATTTTTAGTTCTTTGAAGAATCTTCATACTGTTTTTCCATAGAGGCTGTACTAATTTGCAGTCCCACACACAGTGTATAAGTGTCACTCTCTCTCTGCATCCACACCAGTATCTATTGTTTTTGGCCTTTTTATTAAAAGCCACTCTAACTGGGATAAGGTGATAGCTCATTGTGGTTTTGATTTGCATTCCCTGATGATTAGTAATGTTGAGCATTTTTTCATATGTTTATTAACCATTGGTCTATCTTATTTTGAAAAGCTTCTATTCATGTATTTTGCCCACTTTTTACTGGGGTCTTTGTTCTTTGTTTTTGTTTTTGCTGATTTGTTTGAGTTCTTTCTAGATTCTGGTTATTAACCCTTTATCAGATGTATAGTTGTGAATATTCTCTTCCATTCTGTAGGTATATGAAAATAGTACATGAACTGGAAATTTGTCAGATTCATTTATTTGCTCACCTCTCTTTTGATCTCTGTTTCTTGTAATAGTACACTAAATTTTTCTACCAATGCTTTATCATTTCTATATTATGTCAAGTGTTTTTGACACACACCTTTGTAGTCCGTTCATTACTGTGGGTTGAGTAAAGTTTTACAAACCCATAATGTCAAGGTTGGCCATATGCTTTAGCCAGTGACATGTTATCAGACAGGTGGTCTTTTCATGGTTTGGACAATTTGGCCTTTTGACTTGGCATTTTGTACTTCTTTAATTTGCCATAAAAGTACATCTCAGTTAGTCACTGCCACATTAACCTGGGCCCCAGAATAAAGACACATGAAGACACATGGTCTGCAACACATCAGAAACCTGAGTCCAACCTAGCCTAGCCCTGCCGGGTCTGTATCAGCTAAATCACTGGCCATCTGAAAACCTACCTGTAGGAATATAATAGTTATTGTAAGCCATTTAGATTTTGAGGTTATCTATGGACAATAAAAACAGACTAATAAATTTTTCTGTTCTGCTTTTGTGTTTACTCTACTATTCTTTTTCATTGAGAAATCTGACTTCTCTGTTTACTTTTTAGCATGTAAATTGTTAAAAATATTTGTAGTTCCAAGCCTTACATGAATTTACAACTGTACTGCATGTCCCAGCACTAGCTGACCTTTTATAACCCTGCTTTTTAAGTCAAAATTTGAAAGAGAATCTGATTTAGACTAAAAATAGATTAGCTGGAAATGAATCACTTGTCAACTGGACTAATGGTTCTGTCTTGACTGCCTATTCTGGGATGTAAGCAGGACAAGTTATCTTAAAATTCTCAGGAAAATGGTTTGAATAGAAGATAGATGAAGGATTTTCCTAATATAATGTTTAAAGTAAAAATATACATTTTCAGCTAGATTAACTTTGTCACCCCATGCTTCAACCTTTTCCAATTCCTATATATATATGTGTATATATATGCACACACATATATATATTTTTCAACATAAAGAAAAATCATAAACACAAAGTATTAGATCTTATAGCTATCATGCGGACATATTCTAGGAGCTATTTCTACTAATATAACACTGATAGCAAGTTGAGTTAAAAAATCAAAATTAATAGAGTGACATGAGCAAGATGGCAGAATAGATCTCTTTTCCCCACAGAAACAAGCCAAGATGAGCTTCATTGAAATGGGTAAGGAAAGTCATTTCATTTCAGCTGTATCAGCTCCTCCTCCAACCCAGGACAGCTTACAGTTGGAAGGAACAGCCCAACTCTCAGCTTCTCTCTAGGGGGGTGGGGGGAAGAGTGGAATGTTCATTGGTGTTCCAGGTTTGGGGGGTGCTTCCTAATGGACTGGTTTCTGTCTCACCTTACTCAGAGCACTGACAGAACCAGCTTGCTTTGGATGCCTGTGGGATGCAAGAAAAGAGGAGAACTCAGTAGCTTGTGGCAGTAAAGGAAAACCTACAGTACTGCAGACAAACATCTGAGGAAGCAAGAGACCACATACTCCTGAAAAAGAAGCCAGCAAATTCCATAATTAGGAAATCACACACACAAACCCAGAGAAGATGCATTTCCATAAAAGAGTTGAGAGGATCTCCCAAAAACTGTAGTTGGGCTGTTTGGTGAAGATGTTCTCTTGCATAAAACCAGTCTGAATAGACTGGGAAAAGTTGGCTATTTTTTTTCGAATGCACAAATCACAACAACAACAAAAGTAACAAGGCACATGAAGTAACATGGCTCAAGAGAAGAAAAAAAGTAAATCTCAGAAATTGACCCTAAAAATGGTCTTTTTAATTGCCTGAATTCAAAATAATCATCTTTAATAAGCTCCACATGCTACAAGAGAACATAAATGGACAACCAAAGGGATTTAGAAAAACAATGCACGAACAAAAAAGAATATCAACAAAAAGATAAAAACCATAAAAAAGAAACAGATAAATTCAGAAGGTGAAAAATACAACTATAAAAAAAAAACTCAGAAATTTTGGGGCTGACAAATACAATACGTGAACAGAAATATTCACAAGAATGGATCAACAGAAAATTTGAACAAGCAAAGGAAAGAATCACTTAACTTGAAGAAAGAACATTTGAAATTATCAAGTCAGAGAAACAAAAATAAAAAAAGAATTTCAAAAAATGGAATGTGAAGAACACCAAAGGATTCAAGAAACACCATTGAGCAGACCAATACATGCATTCTGAAAATCCTAGATAAAAAAGACAGAAAGAATGGGGCTGAAAGCTTACTTGAGAAAGATAAAGGGACTGTAAACTAGTACAACCTCTGTGGAAAGTAGTATGGAGATACCTCGAAGAGCTAAAAGTAGAACTATCATCTGATCTAGCAATCCTATTACTGGGCACCTATTCATAGGAAAAAAAGACATTCTATAAAAAAGACATCTGCACTAGAATGTTTATAGCAGCATAATTCACAATTGCAAAGATGTGGAAATAACCCAAGTGCCCCTCAATATATAAGTGGATTAATAAAATGTGGTGTATGTATACCATGGAGTTCTACACAGCTGCAAAAAAACAATGGTGATCTAGCACCTCTTGTATGATCCTGGATAGGGACGGAACCCATTCTACTAAGTGAAGTATTCTAAGAGTGGGAAAACAAGCACCACATGTACTCAGCATCAAATTGGTATTAACTGACCAACACTTACATGCACATACAGTAATAACATTCATCCAGGATAGGGCAGATGGGAAGGGGGAAAAGGGGATGGGTAAATACATACCTAATGGGTGCGGTGCACACCACCTGTGGGATGGACACACTTGAAGCTCTGACTCAGGTGGGGCAAAGGCAATATACATAACCTAAACATTTGTATCCCTGTAATATGCTGAAATTTAAAAAAAAACATACCAAATATGAGGAAGGGAATATACATGTAAGTTCAAGAAGCTCAAAGGACTCTAACTTTGAAGCACAAAGCACAATAGGCACATATTAAGACAGATTATATCAAACTGTCAAAAGTAAAAAAAAAAAATCAAAGATAGGATCTTGAAATCAGCAAGAGAAAAGCTATTCATCATGTGCAAGCCATTCATCACATTCTATGTGAGTATCAGCAGATTTCTCAGCAGAAACATTTTAAGCCAACATGGGATGGAATGATATACACAAAGTGCTGAAATAAAAAAATGCAAAGCAAAGATATTATATTCAGTAAAAGTATCATTCAAAACAGAAGGAGAAATAAATACCCTCCCAGATAAACAAAAGCTGAGGGAGTTCATCACCACTAAATCTGCCTTATAAGAATTGTTAGGAGATTCTTTCAAGTTAAAATGAAAGGACCCTAGACAGCAACACAAAAGCATACAAAAAGAGGTACACACAAACACACATACACACACAAATACAGAATCCTTCAATACTATAATAGTGGTGGGTAAGTCACTTTTAATTCATATAATTTAAAAGACAAAGGAATGAAAATGTAAAACTATGTTAATGGGCACAAAATATAAAAGATATAATTTGTGATATTGATAACAAAGTGTGGGAGGGAGATGTAGAGGAATAGAGTTTTAGCATGCAGTTGAAGTTGCTGATATATTTTGGATATCTGTCCCCTTCAAATCTCATGTTGAAATCTGATCCCCAGTGTTGGAGGTGGTACCTAATGAAAAGTATTTGGGTCATAATGGTGTATCCTCATGATAATGCATGAGGTAGGTTCTCACTCTATTAGATCCTATGAGAACTGATTGTTAAAAAGAGCTTGGCATTTCTCTTCCCTCTTTCTTGCTCCTTCTCTCACCATGTGACACATGTGCCCCTCTTCACTTTCCACCACGAATGGAAGATTCCTGAGGCCCTTACCAGAAGCAGATGCTGGTGTCATGCTTCTTGTACAACTTACAGAGCCATAAGTCAAATAAATTTATTTTCTTTATAAATTACCCAGCCTCAGCTATTCTTTTATGGCAATGCAAGTGGACTAAGACAGTAGTTATCAGTTTAAAATAGTTATAACTATAAGATGTTTTATGTAACCCCCATATAGTAGCACAGAGAAAATACCTATAGAAGATACACAACAGAAAAACTGATAAAGGAATCAAAGCACATCAGTACAAGACATCAACAAATGCAAAGAAAAGTAGAAAGAGAAAATGAGGGACAAAATAACGATAAGACTGATAGAAATCACTTAAAAGATGGCAAGAGTAAATCTTTCCCCATCAGTATTGACTTTAAATGTAATTAGATTAAGCTCCCCACTCAAAAGATTTAGAGTAATTGGCTAGATAACAGCAAAATGCAATGACATACTGTCTATAAGAGAATTGCTTTAGATATAAGGACATACAAAGGCTGAAAGTGAAAGGATGCTAAAACATTCCGTGCAAATGGTAACCAAAAAATTGTAGGGGTAGCCATACATATATGGTAAATTATATATGTTTTGACCATGAATTTAAAAAAAAAAAAAAACTAGAGTAATAGAATATGCATCTTTCCAGGTTTGAAACAAAGCAATTCATGGCTTAAAAGAAAATAAGTCTGTTTCTCCCTCAGTACCTTGCACTGCTTCCCAATCCAACATGCATTGGCTCCCAATCTCACACTTAGATCCATAAAAGAGGAAAAGGGAGACCCCTACCCAGAGTCTGTCCTTTAGGAAGCCTAGGATTTCACAAACACACTGACTCAAAATGTTTATTACAGAAATGGGTCCTTTCTTACTCTGATTTTGGTACTCAGCATGGACAGAGGACAAGCCCGTAATCCTAACCATTCATTCTCATAACTAATGTTATTCAAGTAAGTCCAAAGGACATGTATCTCCACATTCATTGTCCCCAAGTCCTCAAAACAAGAAGTATCTCAGTCAGAATGCCATGAAGGTGTGTGGGAGTGGAAACAGAAAAAAGAAATCTTTTCTCTGAAAATACATAAATGCAATAGATTCTCATATAACAAAGTATGGCTTGATGTTGATGTTCATTGTCTTGCCTTTCTTTGTGTTAAATTTAAGTTTTCAAACATGGTGTGTGGCTGGCACACTACAACTGCTGTACACGGAGGATGGAGTATATTTTACAATATTAACACAATTCACATTATTCCTAAATATGCATATATATACATCTTAGATAACTACATGAAGCATGATTCTTACTCTTTACAATTACAGCCAGATGAATACTGAATGCTATATTGTGAAGTTTTAAGTAAAATTTAAAAATAAAAAGTTGCAGTCTTTATGACTTTGTAACTATTAATTAGAAAGAAAATCCAAATTATAATTTCAAAATATTTAGACTGTACATTGCAGCAGCCAAAATACTTGCAAAGATGACTGGTATTCATATTATGCAGCATATCAATGCATCCGAGTCAACAAAATCATGAAAATATTCATAGAAGCTGAAAAAATGCATTAAAAATTCAATCTTCAGTCTTGCAGCAGAATTTGTTGAGAGGAATTAAAGATGATACATCTTAAACCAAACAGAATTCACTAAAGATGAACCTGCATTGTCATATTCATTTCTATTGAAAATGCATTCTATCATCATTATTTGGAAGAACTAGTTCAAGTATTATGGCAAATTAAAATTATGTGAGAGGTCAGGAGTGGTGGCTGTAATCCTAGCACTTCTAGAGGCCAAGGCAGGAGGATCACTTGAGGCTGGGAATTGGAGCCTGCATTGAGCTATGATGACACCACTGCACTCTAGCCCAGGCAAAAGAGTGAGACCCTGTCTCAAAAACAAACAAACAAAAAAACTAGGTGAAAAAACTAAGATCATTCCTTTGATGGATGAGCATGAACACAGGTTTCTATGATATTGGTCATAGAACCAAGCTAAGGACTTAAAGACAAGAGGGTGTCATTTGCTGTGTTGATTGATGCTGCAAACATTATTACCATGTTTCTTTTTTTTTTAAAAAAAGACAAGAACACTCAAAAGTCACCATCATTATTTAACATAATTCTGAAAGTTCTGGACAATAATTTACAAATAGAAATAGTGGGGGAAATAATATCTGTAAATTATATAATTATATATTCAGGAATATTAGAAAAATTCAGATTTGTTAAAAGTTAAGCGAAATAGCTGAGTTTCTGAAAATACACAGAAACCAAATGATTTTATACCAGTTATTAATAGTTAATAAATAAAATAAAAAAATATTTCAAAAAGAAATAAATAAAAATAATAAAACATTAGAAATAACCCTAATCAGAAATGGCTGCAAGCAATTTTTACAATTTTCCCCTTTGGGACTCTTGAATACACAAAATTTATTGTCTTCTCAAAGTACATCATCGATTCAACCAAAATCTCAATCAAAATGTGTGTGTGTGTGTGTGTGTGTGTGTGTGTGAAGATAATGTATACATTTAAATTTCCTCAGGGACAAAAATTAGCCTAAAAGAGCTAAGAAATTGTCTGGAAGTTCAATTTATTCAGGCAAAATATCCTTTACCAAATATTGAATTGTATTACAAATTTACAATAAAATAATTCATTCTATTATCACAAATAACACATTATAATCCAATGTGGAAATACTAGATAAAAATAACAAATAATATTAAGGAAAAGTGACTATTTAAAAACATAAATGTGAATGTCTATTCACTTTGATCACTCAAAAAAATTTCGAAATTACCTGTCAAAATTTTTAAAATAAAGATGATGATGTTGGGTTCTGTTGAACTGCTCACTAGATGGGAAATATTAAATGTGTTTTTAGTACTTACAAAAAGAAATGCTGACAGGTTTGATTAGATAATATTTAAAAGAGTCTTGCTATTCAAGTATCCAAAAAAAGGTTAAATTTGGAGATACGTAATAAAGATGAAAGAAGAAAATAGTATATTTCTTGTTGTATAAAAAATTCTTCCAAATTATTACACAAATGGCATTCTAAATATGGTAGGATAGGCAAGTGATTTAAAAAGAAACACACACATGCCTAACGTACACTTGGTTACAAAAGAAAAGAAAAGAAAGAAATATTTTCACCAATAAACAGGAATGCAAATATAAAGCAATAAGATACTACTTTTTTCACTATAGAAATGTTCAGATAATATCAGAACTTACACTCTATTCTAATGAAGATGTAATAAAATGAGCTATGAAGAAAGGCCCGATCTCCCTTAAAAGCAATTCACCAAAATATATTGTGCTTGAAAATGCTTATGCTTTTTATTGAGAAATTCCTCTGCAGTAAATAATCAATTTTGCTTGTCACAGAATTTTTATGGAACAAAACTTTGGAATTCACCTAAATGTTCGAAATTGTGAAATTCTTTCACAAATCATGATGCATCTGAAGGATGGGATATTATATAATATTTAATGCCATTTTCAATAAATGTTTCTTACAGTTCTGTAGTCAGAAATCTAAAATCAAGGGTTTGGCAGGACTGTGTTCCTTCTGCAAGTTTCAACGGAGAATTTGTTTTGTTGCTTTTTTTCAGTTTTGAAAGTATATCCGCATGCCTTGGCTCATGGCCCCTTCCCTGATTTCAACCTCTTGTTTCCATTGTCATATATTCTACTCTTCCCTGTCATCCTCTTGCCTCCTTCTAATAAGGACCCTATAATGACATTGGGTCCACCTGGATAATCCAGTAACATAGGATGCCATCACAAGAATCTTAATCACATCCACAAGGTTCCTTTTACCAGGAAAGGCAACATTCACAAATTTGAGGATAAGGATGTGGGCATCTTTGGAGAGCCATTATTCAACCAGTAATTATAAAATAAAGTATAAAATTAAGATGACGTGTGCTAATGTGTTACGGTGTGAATGTTTTTGTCCCTCCCAAAATTCATATGTGGAAACCTAATAACCAATGTGATAGTATTAGGAGGAGGAGTCACTGGGAAATAATTAGATCATCGGAGCGAACCTCCCATGAATGGAATTAGTCTGTCTTAATAAAAGAGGCCCCAGAGAAAAGTCTTGCCCTTATGGCCATTTGAGGTTACAGTGAGAAGATGTATGTGAGGAAGCGGGCCCCCACCAGGCATCTAATCTGCTACCACCTTGATCTTAGACTTCCTAGCCTCCAGAATTGTGAGAAATAAATTTCTATTGTTTATAAGCCACCCAGTTTATGGTGTTTTCTTATAGCAGCCAGGGTGGACTAAGACAATATGTAATCCTACTCCACTAAATAATGGAAATGTATGTGTGATATTCAAGTTTCTCCATTTTTTTAACAATGCAAATGTAATACTATTATAATCAACATTTTTCAATGTCAGAAGCCAGAGTCTTTCTTAATTCTTACCTGCTTGTATTGTCTCAACAGCAGTTGTAAAATCACATACCAAATGGATTGATTTTAATACCACTGCACACTGCTTGTAAAAATTCACTTTTCAGGTGTAATTAAATAACTAAATCTCATAATCCAAACAAAAAAGAACAAAGACACATACACACAGAGACACACATACAGTCTTCCTATTATGTCGTTTGACCTTACTCCAAATAACAAATCTGTTCTGTTCGTTGTTATTATCTTCTTGTTCTAAATTGAGTATCTTTAATGCTTGAAAATCAAATATGTATTTATCCTTTGTATATACAAAGAAAATAATGAATAAAGTACATTTTTTATTCATTTTCTATTTCTTCTTAACCCTTGAAATATTATCATTTTGCATTGTTCATTTTATGTAAATGCAAATTTATAGTGACTTGTAGGAAATTTCAGATTCTATCCATCATCTTGCCTTATTAATTTAATATTAGCATTAATTTTATACTGGGGGTGGGTAGTTATCACCAATTTAAGTATTTTTATCAAAAACTATAAATAAGCATAATAGATCAATTCTCATAAAACTTAGAAAATGTTATTTCTTCTCTTAATGATAGTCTTGAAATTATTATTAATGGTTCTTTTTCCCCTTTATTTATTTTTCAGAATTTGATCAGTTGCTCACAAATTTTAATTTTATCATTAACCCTAAATACCCATGTTCTTTATTTTGTATTGCCATTTGAATATCATTCCTCAGAACTTGTATGAAAATTCTTTACAATTTTGTGAAGTCATTAAGATTATTTTCCTCTGAAAGCAGCATTCAATAGCAATATCACAAATTCCAATTATTTATCAAACGGAAAGACAAAAATTCAGTAATATTTTACTGCTTTGAATAATTTCTTAGAGTATCCAAATTGAATTTGCTCATATCAATTGTAATAATCTCTTCCTTGTTGGATTAAGCGCGGTGTGCCTCTGCTCTCTGCCTTTGGATATTTCTATTTCATTTTATAACAATAGCAAGCCATCCTGCTGTGGAATTTATGAATCTCTTGAATGAAATAAATTGAAAAAATAACGGCACTCATTTGGGTATTACCTTAATTATGCAACTCATACAGTCTGTATCTTTCACAGTTTAACCTTTTCTTTCACCACTAGTGTATCCTTTCCGTGTTCTATTTTACCCTGCTTTTTATTTAGTTTTCCCACTACATCTTTAAGAACAAAGTGATCAGAAAGGCTGACTTTTATTGTAATTCAAGTTAAGCTGGTTATGTTAGCTTTCACTGCTGTGTGGTTTTGGGCTTGTTTTGAGTACATTTAAATGATTCTCCTCTACGGCATTTGCTATTTCTTGTCTGAAGACATGATGCTTTGATACAGGGGTTCTTGGATAGCTCCAAGATGTCAATTGAAAATAATATTTCAGTGAAATTCTACAACAAAGAATTGACCCCATATGCTCATGGTGAGGATTCTGAATTCCTTTCACCTTATAATTCTATTGAAAATATATTTTATGCCACATGCACTATTTTAAGCTATTGTCCTTGAAAAAAATAGAAGATATAAAAAAGCTATTGATCCAAGTTAGCAAGTTTGCAGATTAAATACCTCATTAACTTCATTTTATGTGTCAAGTAAATCCTTTAGACTGATTTAAAGTACTTAATATGAGGTGAAAATATTTGTATTTTTGGTGAGAACTTACTATGGTGTGCTGGTTTTCCTACAAATACTACATTTCATTATTAAATTTTAATGAGCTCATGGTAGTGGGTTCCCAAGATTTCAAATGGATTTGTAACCACCTCTGGTCTCTTGACTTGTTTTTCTGTTAGCTCTTCTGGCTCTGACTGCTTCAGTCATGAATTATGCATTCAAGGCTCTGGACTTGCCTCTAATCCTAGCCATGACATTCAATGAGCTTTGAGACCATAATCATTTGATGTGGGAACCTTCTCAATACTCAGTGGTTCTCAGATACTTCAATCAATCTCTGGTTTTGGCAAAATATTCTTCAGCCTTGAAAGTACATACAGGTCCATAACATATTTGCAGATTATAAATGATCCCAAATTCTTAAAAAAATTTTACTCATTTTAGTAGTGTAAACAAGTTTAATTCTTCTGGATTCTGTATGACATTTTTACTTATAATTAAAAATCAGCTTCCCAAATTGCATTGGTTTCTTCATTTGAAAAGTAATCTACTAGGTAATATAGGCAGTAAAGTAAATCTGTTTTGAATTTCAAAATGCTCTTCTGTCAAACTTTAAAATATTAAATTGGTATTAAAGTATGCACTATAGAGTGTAATACAAAACAATTTTATTTAATTTTCAAACTTAAGTAATAGAGAACAATATGGAAACTTATATTATCATTTATTCAAAGATATAAGCATGGACATATAAATATCATTTTGTAAGTTTTCACCATAAAAATTGTTTTTTTTCAGTCCACAACGATTGTATGTATGCTTTCCTTAATACATGAATAAACTTATTAATACATTATCAGGCAATTGTTTACTTATTTGTAACATGTACAAATACTAGATAGTCTGATATTTCAAGGTAAAACATTCATCATTTTGATGCTTTTTATCTGCAGCAACTAAATAGATAATTATGAAGTAGTCCTGTTGTTAGTCTTTCGATCATAAAAAAATACATAAAAGAATGTTAGGTGGAAAAAATCTTTTCCATCACTTCAAAAATTTAATTTCTCTAATGTAAATAAAAAATATTAATAATTCATGTTGAAAAAATTGTTTAAACTACTATTTCTCTTCTAGATTTGTTTCTACCAAAGAGGACATTTTTTTAAAAAAAAATGTAATAGTAAACAGCAATTTTGTTGTATATTTGTATTATTCACTTACATTAAACATTAGTCCACTAAAAATTTGACTTATGTTAAAGTTATGTTTTTCTTCTAATAGGATAATGTTAAAACTTGAAAATATTTTGTGTAGTTATTTAATAGATTCATCTTTGATTTTAGAGTAGAGAAGTTAACCAGTTCTGGAATCAAGCAAGAAATATTTTTAAATGGAAAATATTTAATATCTCAATGTTAGATCAATTTGTATAATTACATTTACATCATTAAAATCAATGACTAGTTTTGTAAAACCTGCATCTCCATTTTAAAAGCAATATTTAACAGTAAAAAACAGATTCTTTCTAACAGATGAAACTCTATATTCAAATAGCCATAACTATTATTCCTTATGAAATCTAAAGAAGGCAGAAGCAGTAGGCAATGTAGGGCAGATAGATAATCAAATAGCACGGCACGGTGAAGACAGGAGGCAGGTCAAAGCTTTAGAGCAGAGCTCTCACAGTAAGGAATAGATACACACAATCAGGCAGGTGAAGAGGGTCAGAAATATACAAAGCACAGCATACCAGATCATGTGCAAGTACAAAAGAAGAGTTAAAGATTAGTATAGGGCTCTGTGTAATATTATTTTGTACTATACTAAAGCTCCCAGTTCCTAAAATACTGTTTGAAATAGGAAAGGACTTAGGCACTCAGAGGGTCATTGTATCTCATTGATTAAGAATAAAGGCATTATATTCATTGAAGTCAAGAATAAACTGATGATAACAACTTTAGATATTATTATTTAAAATGGTTGTAAAGTAACACACTGTGAAATTAAGTAAAGAAACACGCAGTGAAAGTATGGCAGGGAGTCATTTTTCAATTCTGCAAATAGAAATCAATGAGAAAAACATAAGGAAAAAGCAATTACATTTACATTATAATAGCTACAAAACAGAGTACATAGAAATACATTTAAGAAATGTATAGGATTTAGATTTAAAAAACAACTTCAAATGTAACTAAAGAACACAAAAGAAGATTGAATAAATGGAAAGATGTATATTCTTCTTAAATAGAAAAGGCCAGTTATTATAAAAATGCTGACTCTCCTTCAACTTATGTGATCCTAACGGAAAATAAAAAGGTTTGGGAGATTTTTTGATAGAGGCCAGTCTCACTAGGGTTAGGTGGTATCTCATTGTGGTTTTTATTTGCATTTCTCTAATGATTAGAGATGATGGACATTTTTTATATGTTTTTTGGCCATTATTCTGTCTTCTCTTTTAGTTAATTTAAAGTATGCCATAACTCAGCAGTCCCC